>SDVV010028785.1:0-11908 GCA_016164225.1 Gammarus roeselii
GAGATTTCGAATGATGAGAACATGTCTTTGCCACGCTCCCGCTCAATAAAGTAAACAAGAGAAAAGAGTAGAGATTTCGAATGATGAGAACATGTCTTTGCCACGCTCCCGCTCAATAAAGTAAACAAGAGAAAAGAGTAGAGATTTCGAATGATGAGAACATGTCTTTGCCACGCTCCCGCTCAATAAAGTAAACAAGAGAAAAGAGTAGAGATTTCGAATGATGAGAACATGTCTTTGCCACGCTCCCGCTCAATAAAGTAAACAAGAGAAAAGAGTAGAGATTTCGAATGATGAGAACATGTCTTTGCCACGCTCCCGCTCAATAAAGTAAACAAGAGAAAAGAGTAGAGATTTCGAATGATGAGAACATGTCTTTGCCACGCTCCCGCTCAATAAAGTAAACAAGAGAAAAGAGTAGAGATTTCGAATGATGAGAACATGTCTTTGCCACGCTCCCGCTCAATAAAGTAAACAAGAGAAAAGAGTAGAGATTTCGAATGATGAGAACATGTCTTTGCCACGCTCCCGCTCAATAAAGTAAACAAGAGAAAAGAGTAGAGATTTCGAATGATTCGAGTGAAAGTCTTTGTCACGGTCACCACACCGTAGCGTAGACAATGAAGAAAAATACTGGAAATAAGTAGAGATTCCCAATGACGAAGACAAAACTTGGGTACTATCACCACACAGCAGACTATACAAGCAAATACAAGGTAAGTAGGTAGATATTTTGAATGAGGAAAAGACTTGGTCACGGTCACCGTAGAGCAGACTATGCTAGCAAATACAAGAGAAATATGTAGAGATTCCGAACGATGAGGATTTTTTTGTCACGGTCACAACAAAGCAGATATATTTAAATATTTTTGATGCGAATTTTGCACTTTATCATTTAAAAAATGCAATAACAACTGTGTATCCTCATAAATATAAATTGAATAAACTAACGCAGAGCTAATTTTTTGTGTGAATATGCTAATAAATGTAGTTATTCTAGTCTCGCTCTACCGTCGCTTCGATCTGCCCAATCACCAAAACCGTGTGATCAAAAGATAAAAAAGTACTATCAACTTGCCCAATTTCCAAAGCTATAATATCCCGAATTTTGCATGGTCACATAAGGGGATGCCATCATGCTGTTTGTGATGGTCCGGTGTTGCCATCCACATATTTTCGGCGCCCGGTGTTGCCAAAATCGTTTACAGGTGGTCTCTTTTGCCGTCTGCGGGAGGCTCGTGCCCAGACGACATCTCATTCATCAGCGGTGCGCCCGTGAACAAGTTGGCCCATCAAATAAATCCGTGGCACTCAGCGGATACAAATGGCTCCAGCGCCAGGGATGAAGGTCCCCATGGCTAGGCTCCTCAGTCAAATCTTCGAAAAGGGTCGCCAGGTGGCCGCAGTGTGTAGTAGAAGTGGACCGAATTTAGCATGACGATGCGTATTCTTATAGCATTGTTTTTGCTGATTCTTACTAGACTATTTGTTCATATTCTCATTACATTATTTGTGCATATTCATATTATACTGTTTGTGCACATAATTATTACACTGTTTGTGCACATAATTATTACACTGTTTGTGCATATTCTTATCACGTTATTTGCATATTTTTTTACTATACTGTTTGTGTATATTCTTTTTACATTAATTGTGCATATTCTTATTACACTGTTTGTGCATATTCTTATTACACTGTTTGTGCACATTCTTAATACATTATTTGTACACATTCTTACCACACTGTTTGTGTATATATTCTTATTACATTATTTGTGCATATTCTTATTACATTGTTCGTGTATATTTTCAATACATTATTTGTACATATTCTTATTACACTGCTTGTGCTTATTCTTATTGCACTGTTTTTGCATATTCTTATTATACTCTTTGTGCTATTACACTGTTTGTGCAATGTCTTATGTCATTATTATTGCATATTTTTATATTACTCTTTGTGCATATTTTTATTACATTGTTCGATCTGTGAAAGGAGGTTTTGAACAAAATACTCTGCAGGTGTGTTCCGTCAGTTTTTGTATGGTGCCGTTCACTGAGCGCGAGGCTGGTGTTCCGTCACCTGGACGGAATCTAAATAAGGAAAACCTATTTGTAGTTTATGCACAAAGTTTGAGTCGTAGTAGTGAGTGAATATAATATATTCTACAAGTTGTTTCCGAGGATCAGATCATTGTGACAAAGACTGAATTTAGTTGATCACTAAAATTATATTTCAACTTGGTCCTTGGCTCATTATTAAAGGACAACAATGCACCTCAGAGTGTCTTAGAATTCATATACAGGATAATTTCCAAATATTTTGGCTCCATATCTTATAAATTGGTTCCCCTATGACCACGCAGATATATGTGTTCATTGGAGATGGAGGTATGACATTTTGATACAAGAACATCTTTCATTATTCATTTTAGAACAATTCAAGTTTATACACTGAATATTAATTGCTCTACCGATTTTCCAATTAAATATCGAACTGAATAGATAATTTCATTTAGTCAGTGGTGAAAAACCGGTGGATGTCAGGAACGGCTAACCACACACTCTTCAGAGAAGATTGGTCAGTCCCCTTTCACAGACTGACGTAAAGTCTGCAATATTTGAATCACAAACACATAGTGCTCAATGTCTGGACTGTTTATTGCCCGACGTGGCACACGTCGGTGGGCCACGTTCCACGTACGGAAATCAAAGTACTATGCATCTTAACTTTAAACTAACACCCATGTCTACATTGTATTGATCTTTTTATAAATCAATATTTTATTTAATCACCCTGTCATCATGCAAAACATTTACCAGTTGCAGTATCATACAAATTCTCTTCAACTCCATCCATAGATGAAACCAGATTTTTTTTTTAGCGGGGAGACGATTGAAAAACATTAACGGAGTTAACAGATTGCAGACTACCGTATCCTTTATTGATTTTACCGCATTTCAGAACATTTATGACACACTTTGACTGACTAGTAGCAAGTATTTTTTTCATAAAATAATCAAATGCCTGTGCTGGTGTACGCATTTATTTTTGACAGAAAACATTCTAAGTCGAGCGATGTTCAATTAATGGCAATTCCGAGCCCCTGTCTCGGTTTATTCCCTAACACTTATTGACGTCCCAGTTCGTGTGCCCCTCCCTTCTTGCTTCTCTGCCTGGCAATATCATTCGTTTACCAGACTCGGGTGGAACGACACAACCGTTACAGCCCATGAGGCAGTTCCGTTTACCCTACCCGTCGCCGGCAGTTCCGTTTACCCTGCGTGTCGCCGGCAGTTCCGTTTACCCTGCCCGTCGCCAACCAGGACATTTACCCACAAAAGTCATCAAGCGCCAACAGCTTCCCGTTGTTAATTGTCTTCCAATTAAGGACACGCCATCGCCAAACTTAATTGAGCTGTAAAATAATGTCCCACAAAATCGGGCGGTTGTCCGGACGATAATCGAGACCAACGGATCAATCTGAGTGTCGATTTGCAATATTGTTAACAAACGACAAGGGCCTGATGAAGTCAATTTCATTGTGAAGAATTTTTGTGAGATTTTGTAGTCAAAGACTCCGAGAATGAGGATGATGATCGACGATAGTTTATGTGATACTTTAATCATGATAGTCAAAAATGGTAACGTATTATCGTATCATTTGCCCAATGCCCGTAGCTCTGTGTGATTGTGTTTAACCAAAGTCGATGCGAAAAAAATATTTTCCTGAATTCCAACCGGTTATTTGAACGAAAATTATTTGTAGAAGTGCATAGATCATTTATGGAAAAAGAACACAACCATTCTGGAAGCACATATTAGGACTGTGCAGCGTACCGGCCCTCATTCCGATTGCTTGCGAGCTTGGCTGCTGCCAACTGTGAGACAAATGGTGCTCAATTACTAAGCTGAACCCCAAACGAATAAAGAGAGTTGTGGGCTGCAAAAAGATGGTCGAATATCGTGCAGTCGAGGCCACTTAAATATGATCAAGTGCGTGGAAAGAAGCATTCACGATTTACAGGAACAATTTGCCCAAGCAGAACATGTTTTAACTCTTTTAATGCAACTTTTATTAATTCATCGGGGCGCGTTGGGTCGTCTACATAATCTTAACTTGAGAGAGACAATGTTTTGATTCACTAACCCCGAGAACGGGTCTTGCCAAGCGATGACAATTCCCTTCTTCCTCATCTACCGTGTAATGTTTCACAGCATTTTCTACTCAGTGCAAATGAAACAATTATGACAGATCGCTATAGAATATCCATCTTGACGTTCACCAATGCCAAACCTTGCAGTAGGTAACCACGTGTTGATTGCATTGGGAATTATTCGTTCGATGTTCCTGAAAGTCACACTTACGAAAGCATTCATTTAATCTAATAGAAATATTAAAAAATAATATTTCAAACAATGTTTCATTTGCACAGAAGAACAGGTTCCAGTGTCCGGTCACACGAGCCGTATAAACATATTAATATGCAAAATAAAGCAATAACGCGTTCTTGAATGAGTCATATTATCTTCGCTACCGCATGGTAAAAAGTAAAGGTAAAAATCGACCATCTTTTATATTTCTATAAAATATGACTTATGGAAATTGTTTAGCAGCTACGATGTGACACAAATAATGAACTAAAAATTCCGAAACAGTTTAATTAGCAGTTGATTGTGTCAGTATTTTTAACGTTAAAAGGTAACCCTTTGGGATGTTTCCCATTCACTGCATACAATTTGGAAAATTGATAACACGCGGCAATTAGCTTCAAATGTTGTGTTTGTTGTTCATTTGTATATCATTACAACGGTTTCGTTTCCAGCTGTTTTAGTACACAGGCTCTGTCCTGCCATCCCCTCCCCTCCCACAGATTTCCCCCAGAAATAATTGTACGAGTTAAGCTTAGACCTTCATTCGTGATTTGCTAGCTTAGCTCTAGACCTTCCCTCGTGATTTGCGAACTCGTATGCCTTTTATTCAGCGTTGTCCGAACCACAGGTCGACAAATTCGCGAACATCGAACTCGTGATCGAATTATCGCGCGACGTCAATAAATCGAGCCTTGAATGGACTGCCATGCAGTAATTCAAGAATATTTGTGCACAAGACAAATTCGATGGACAGTTCAAATATTCCCTTCCATGACAACATGAGAAACTCTCGTGATGTTTTTTGGAGTGTGTCACGCACTAATTCTTTACAATTTATGGCAATGTTCGTTCATAGATGAAAGGTTTCGTTAATTTGTTTTCGATGAATGAAATGAATTATTTTTCGTAACCGTCATTGGGACAAGGTCTACTTCCTTCATTGAACATGGCATATCATGGCAAGGTCATATCACATGGGTTTTCAAGGAATATATATCGCATAATGATTTTTGAAAAGATCTTACGTTTCACATGCAAATTAATATTGTAGATAGTATTCTCATAAGAAAAATATCAATAATTGATGAGCTCTGGTGGATGAAAGGTTATCATGTTATATCGAAGACTGTCAACATGATCGTTATCTTGCAAGAGTTTGCAAATATTCCAATTCACATAATTCCAATACTGGAGTTCAATGTCTTATAGAGTTTCTTTTCTCTCTTTAACCGCGACATAGCGGTTAAAGATTTATTTGCTTTATAAAAGATTAAACTTTGAGCATCAACTCCACACTTAAGCCCAATATCACCGGAATCTTTTGTCAAGCGATTGAACATTCCGATGCTGACAAAAGCCCTTAGCCCGTTTGTTTCAGCAAATTCTAAAATGTTCTTGTCGTCTCGAGACGATCTGATTCTAACTTGTATGAAAGTTCAGAGTTGTATGGAGGGTCGAGCTTATTTGTCTTCGACGGTGTACGAAGAGCTGATTCAACATTGAAAAAAAGTTACTGCCGAATGTTGGGATGGATATCACCGCTGTCTAATAAGGGATAACAAAAAAACTACTCCCTTGCCTGACTATGAGCAACCAAAAGTCGCTGTTCTATCGACATTACATCATCCACACACTTCGATGCCTACTTACATTGCAAATTTCCAAATAGTGTAGCCCTATCAACACTTGAAGAGTCGATATTGTTCGACCACACTTTCGAACTCTGTTCAGTCGACCCTTAAGTTCTATGCCCCGTTGTGCCTACCGAGTGACACAGGTTCCTACATTTGAGTCTTTGCCTGACGCCTGCCTTGTTTCAGGTGCCAATTAAAGGGCATTCAAGTCAGTTTGCCCCTATTTGCAGTCTGGAGTGACAGGGGAAGGGAGCGGGATAGAATGCGGCCTCATTAGCTATTGTTGGTGAGGACGCTCCTTCTCTGGGTGAGGCTGATGCTGATTTTTGTTGTGGATTAGCGTTATCAAATCTAACGTAGAAAAACATTGTAGCTGCTATTAAGATCAAGAAAGGTAATTGGCGAATCTAAAACACACGCTAACGCATAATGCGGAACATTTTATCAACACAGCTACAGTCTTTGCTCAGAAGAAATGGTTCGCGTTGAACTATTCAGTGCCCTAGAGCTTCAACACGCAGTACTATCACTTCGTCAATGGCTTTTCAATGTGATTGGCTGAATTGATCGTCATACAGAAGCGATTTCTTCCGGATCACTTTCATGCAAAAAAAATGTCATCCATTAATTCAGAATGAAGTTAACAAAATTTTCAATTAAATTCACAAATGCTATCTTTACTAAGATGAATAGCGAAAAATGTTTAGTTGATATTCATGCTTTGTTTAACTTGTCAAGAACTTTATTTCGCAGCCGTTCATCTCAATTCAACAAAGTGAGCCGGTAATTTATGTTGTATAAACTCACTTTATTTATGCATTAGTGTTAATCTTGAGTTGATCAAAATACTAGAGAAAATTGCAAACAAAATACTACTGCAAACAAAATACTAGGGAAATTGCAAACCCCACACTTGCGTGATAAGTTATGGTGGAGCTTCGCGTGATTCTGTTCAGAATAACAATCGTCATGGATTACCATAGGATAAAGAAGACGATTAATTGGGAACGGCACAATGAAAAGTAGGATCCAATTATTCGATTAAATTTGAAAATCGTTAATCAACCGTAGTTGAGTTTGCTTGATCAGCAAACTGCTGGATTTGCTTCTTTTATTAATATTGATGGACTTACCATTTACGAGGTCAATTCAATCAGATTGTCTAACTTGACATCTCTGGGTTGCTCGTGTCTTCAGAGATGAATAAAGTAATTGATACCCTCGGACCGATCATGTCGTTCCGATCAACCATCACATTGTGAGATGACTGTTCTGAAATTCGTTCTCAGAAATTGAAAACGGCATCGAAGATCTTCTATATCTCCTCTTCTACAAAAAACTGGTGATAAACATGATGAGCTCATTCCCTCCCATGTTTCACTCTAAGGCTGTGTCGTTGCGGAGGTTCCTTTTATCTTTGCTTAGACAGGCCCAACGATCAATGAGGCGGCACGAAAGGTCCTTCAATAGCATGATGATGATTTACATACTCATAATCAAGGGGTTTGGGCTTGTTAAACGTACTCCTTCATTAAAGGTCCCTCGATGATGGGAGGTACATTAATTATTAGGCTGTGTTTGTTTTCCACGGGGTGGCGCCACCTGCAACGCTGTGTCGACAGGCAGCCTTACCGTCTTCGACTTCAGACGATAGATTAAATCCGGTTGAAATTAATGAACTTCCAATGATCGAGGGCGGGAACAGTGCCCTTTGGAAGCTGGGGAGGAAGGTGGTGCCGTGGTGGTGGTTAAAACAGACCGATAGAGAGCTCAAGCGTGACGTCGAGGCGGTGTGGTAGAGAGCTCAAGCGTGACGTCGAGGCGGCGTGATAGAGAGCTCAAGCGTGACGTCGAGGCGGCGTGGTAGAGAGCTCAAGCGTGACGTCGAGGCGGCGTGGTAGAGAGCTTAAGCGTGGTTGATTGTGTTCAGGGCAGGCTCGCTACCGGAAGGTCGTGTGTTCTATTCCAGAGGTGGCTTGTGTTTTCACTGATGTCAGCGTAAAGTACTGCGTCATGGCAGCCACTCACTTATTGAGGCTAGGGAAGGTGGCATGCACAACAGATCATCAATCAGATGACGCCCCAGTCTGCAGTAAGGCAGTTAAATCTATAAAGGTACGGTTAGCTCATGCTTGCATCCTGCTCACGTGTATAATATACCTGTACGACCTTCAATACTTCAACCGTTGCCTTAAATTCACTAAGCTATCGCATATTTACAATCGAATAATCATTTTTATCTGTCAACAAATGGAATGGGACGAGGTACTTTATAATAGAGAGGTATTTAATAAGTCCCAGTGTTCAACAGAAGGAATCAGGTAGTTGTCATATACCTCAGAACAGGGCAAAACATGCAATTAACACATTGAAAAACATTTCTTACTCTTGTTTCGCGCTGAAGAATATGAATTGAACGTTGACATTCCACACACCCAAATGCCTATTGTTAACAAGGGAGTCGTTTTGATGCGTTTAGCTGTCTTAGAAGTGGAACAGTTCCGGGATGAACTATGGAATGTTTCATTCCAAAGACTATATCCTCAGTGCCGCGTCACGAACAGAACAGTCAATGCAGAAATTTCACAATCTGCACACATGTTACAATAGTTTCAAAGAGAGGCTGCTATCCCTAATTTTATAATTGTTGCGAAGATTACGTAGGCACATGTAGCCACCCCTACTCGGCCAACATGTAAAGGATGGGCAGGTGTGCAGGATCAAACACTTTTTACGGATGAAAAATTATTTTGCCCTTGTGGCGCATCATACGCCACTCAAACTCGGTTACCGATGCCGCAATCAAATCTACTGGTATTAGTATTCTATTTTATTTCAGGATATCGGGTGAGAACTTTGCATCCAAGAAATACCGTTTGTACACAAGATTAATAGTTTCACATGAGTGGTCATCATGAGTGAGAAAACAACGTGATCTCTCGGGTTCAGATTCTATTCAATACAGACGAGCCTCCCAGGTCCGTCTCTTCTCACTGTTGATACGTACATCGTCAATTATACATAACACTTACACACACGTGTGGGTGATGGCCGGGTCTACGTCCGAGTAATTTGAGATGTTAACAGTAAGTGTCCTCTGCTTTAATCCAACCACTAACTTACTTCGACCTAGCATCCGAGCAATTAGGATCATGGTGTTTACAACTGGCCTAGGTCCTCTTCTCACTAATTACATTGCAGTGACATACTACTGGAGAGAAGGAACCCTATTTGTTTATAGTGTGCCTCATTTCTGACGGCTTTGTCGGTGCACAAATTTGATAGATGGTATAGGACGTTGTCGAGTTAGCTACCGCTTATATATACTGTACAGAACGACATCCTACTGAGGCATATACATGGATGCTGTACAATGGATATACTATCCTACTGGCAAGGATAGTATATTCTTGGGAGAGTGATCTGATCATCAAACTTCTCTTGACTATGTAAGTCATCATTCAGTACATGTCCTTACTCGACAAGATATACATGTTGACTAGGCTATCTTGAATAAGTCTATATCATACACAGAAAAATGCAAGTATGAGTCAAAATTGTGATGGTAGAGCTATTCATCACATTAAGAAGCATGTCTCCACTATAAATCCTTGCTTCTGTATTGTTCACTAGGCTTCATGGCTTCAAATGAGATTTCAGTACTTTTCCCTCAGATGCACTGTTATGACCGATATAACACGTATCCGAACAATTGGACATCTCTTTATTAAACACATAATTGTAAGAAAAATAATCACTAGTCGCTATCAGAATACATTTCAAAATGAATCGTCTTTGACAGTGAATCCCGAGTCTAAGTTACAGTGTTCACGAGATGCAATATATTTTCTGCTCCTGCGCCCTCAGAAGCAGCTGGTGCCCATACATAAATAGAGGTTTTGTTTATCAAGTCAAATTGCATCAATATACTTTTTGATAAAGCTGGTATACTGTATTCACCCTCACATACCGTATCATACCTACCAAGTGTAACACAATGAAGGCCTCCTCAATCTCTTGAGCAAAGAAACAGAACGTTGCAATCCATACTTTCGCTTAACCTTCCTGCCTTCACAATAAGTTGGCTCTCGCTGTCTTGGCAGGTTTCTCCACTAAGTTAAGGTCGATCTTCCACACCGTGTGCATTATACCTCTTCCAAAGGCCCGCGTTATTTCCTTGGTAAATAAGTCACCGCACGCGACGGCACATGCAAGACTTGGACGGCTCCCCATATGTCCCATCTGCCATTGTGGGGTTGTTATCGTCTCCTAATGCCGGCATGCCGCCCAAATATGGGGTGCCAAAGGGTCCTGTTTGGGCGGTCAGCTTCACAGCTTAGTTTTTGATGCCAGTGGGTGACGCTAGAGGGCCCCGGACAATGGAGCGAACACCACCAGGTGGATGTTGTCGTCTTCGAGAGTCTCTTTCCTTCCATGCAGGTTCAAGGCTGCGAAAGAGTGGACCATCCCTTGCAAGGTGCCTACTTTGTTATGATTCTCCACAATCGCTTCATTGATATGGATGCTCTTGAAGTTCGAGGGATCGTTCCCTTCATGAATGCCTAACCCGTGTAAAAGAATCTAGCAAGAATAGTGATAGAAATTAGATTTGAAAAATGATTGTAAAATGAGCGATGCGAATAGTAGAGATTGATGTTTGGTTTAAATTGTACTTGGATTTTTCAATTTACTTTTTATTCCGCAAACCCTCGTTGTTGGGTGACGTACTTAATGCAGTACCAAAAGTGAACAACAGATGTCCCACTATACATTTACAATACAGTACAATCGATGAGGAGATCCGCCACCTAAATTGCCATTATTTAACAACAAATTGATTATTTTAACAAGCGGGTTGATTTTCAATGTAGTCAATAATATTTATACCAACAACTTTGAAACAATATTTTTTTATTCGTTATTTTGATAAACAGTAACAGTTCAATATTTTCTTGAATGACGGAGAATTAGAAAATTGACACTTCGTCAGCTCAAAGAATTCAAAATGTGTTGAATTCCTTGAACTGCAGGCCGCTGCCGCAAGTCAATCAAATCGAGAGGCCTTCGAAACGCATCCTAAACACCTCAGTACAAAAGGCAGAGTCGGTCAATATGAGCTACCTAGATACAATATCCAGAGTCGGTCAGTATGAACTACATAGATAAAATAGCCAGAGTAGGTCAATATGAGTTGCCTTGATACGATAGCCAAAGTTGGTCAAAACGAGCTACCTAGATAAAATTTCCAGAGTCGGTCAAAATAAACAACATAGATAAAATAGCCAGAGTAGGTCAATATGAGTTGTCTAGATACAATAGCCAAAGTTGGTCAATATGAGATACCTAGATACAAAAGCCAGAGTCGTTGATTGTTCTAATTACATTATTCGCTATCATAATGAGTCATTCGCCTAATAAAACACTAAGAAGCAGTGCGTGAATAGTATACTGAACGTTTCAAGGCATCATTGATACAATAAACGGCATCCGGTCAACAGGTCTTTGAGGACATCGATACCCAGTCAGTAGCATCCAGTAAGCCGATCATATCAGGGCATATGAGCATAATTAAAGCGTCCAGTCAACAGGTCTTCTCAGGGCATGCAAACCCAATAACAGCGTCCAGTCAGAAGGTCTTTTCAGCGCATCATTGCTCCAAACATTACGTCCGGCCAACAAGTCTTTGTGAGCATCGATAGTAACGTATGTGTCGTCTAATCGCAAATTAGTGAAGAAATATAAATAAGGCTTAATTAGCGGTGGGTAAGGGGTTGGCCGGAGACAGCGGCGCGATGGGTAGCAGAAGGTGGGCAATGCGAAGGGAACGGAGGTGAATGACTCTTTCGGACGGACAGACAGCTTTTGGATTTTCATATGGCATTTATATGTAAATAGG
>SDVV010028786.1:0-11908 GCA_016164225.1 Gammarus roeselii
TTATCTCTACCTATCCTTCTTCTTTCCCCTTCTATATTATCCCAGCACAGCCTGAAGTTAAGTCAAGGGAATATTATCACAGAAAACTGCATTGTCTCTTTTATTGTTCCCTGTTCATGTTATTGGTGCGGCATCATACACCTACCTTCTTATAAATTGGAGTCAATACTAATAAGGCCTTGATAAAGAAAGCCTAACTTAGCATTCCTTTGGCTCACTTGAGCTCATACAGTAATTAATTACCTGATTGCTCATTATTCAATTATTAATCAAATTACCAAACTAGTTTCATATTTTAATTAATTATATTATTATCACCCAACATCCAAAAATTTGACCAACGTGTGTATTTGCAATTATGTTGTCCTACCCAGATAATTTTTTTTAAAGCTGTCACGATCTGGGTGCTAGCTGAAAACTGAAGTGCATGTAGAGTCTAAATCGATCCTCATGTTAACTTATCTTAATTTGCTATTGTGGCTCCTAAAATTGCATCAATAAATAAATTGAAGTAAATACTCAGTCCAAAATAAGAAACACAGCTGATAACTTGTCCACAAATTTCTAATAATTAGCTGAGGTCAAATTCTCATTTAAATTTCCGTTATTCAATGAGTCCTTATTCCTTAAAAGTAGCTAAAAGTAAAAAATAAGTAATACAGAGTGAAGGTAAACAGCTGAGTGAGTTGGATGTGCGCTTGCTTCAGGTCGGGGAATCCAGGGACCCTGGGGAATAAATGTACACACGGGCACACCTAAGCAGCTTTATTCTGACTTACATAAGAATGATTGCCAATATAAGGAAACCAGCTCCTCATGTTGTGCACCACCTAATAGAAAACTGTGGCAGCAGTCAACAATTTTGTTGTCTTCGATTGAATTTTTCAGGCCCTTTCATCAGTGCTATCTAGAGCATTTGGAAAAGCTATCTGGTTACACTTTTCCAAACTAATAAATGTTGTCAAGTTCCATTCTTGTTTAAATAAGTTATTTTTTTTGTAATTTTTTTAATTTGACACCAAAGTTTGGTGGCAATTGGTTCAACCTCTTCAGTCATTACTTTGCCAGATTGCACAATTGGGCACGGGGTTGAGAACATCACGTGCGTTTTCATCGCAGAATATTATGACTCAAACCAGCCGTGCGCTTCAAAACCTGAGATTGGCATATCTAGACCTTTGCGTGCGCTTGCAGAATATGTTTGTAGAGTTACGTGCGCCACTGTCAAATATATTCAACACGGAGAGCTAGAAGTGCAAGCGCAGCAAAGCAGACTGCAGAATTACATGATGTGTGTAGAGTTTGAGATGACCGCACATAGATGTAAGCGTCTCACCAACAAGCACCATACAAAACAGAATGTAACATTTAGATGATTCTCTTTCTTATGGTTGTTATAAATTATAATTAACAATACCTGTCAGCTGTTAATAAAAATTGCCATTACTCAGAATGCCTAAATTTGCACTTCCACTCCGCTGTATTTTCCATGAATGTTGCAGCAAACTTGTTTACATAACGTGTGTGACGTCGGTGTTTGTTTGCATCTATTGTCAAAATGCAGTAATGTTGAATTTTTGTTGGAACTATGCAAGGCAAAATTTAATATTACAGGCTAGCTATTGTTGCATTCATACCAAACGCTGATGCGCTTTGTCTTGATTGATACTGCCCGTTGTATTGTGAATCGTCAATTTTTCAATCTCCCGCCAAAAAAAATGCGATATTGTTTTTTTTTGTTTTTCTCAGTAACCCATGACAATTCGGACTGTTCGGTCAAAGAAATTAGTAGTTCTTCAATGATGGTGATGCGCAGTGGTTAGGAATCTCGGTGTCAGGGTGAATGATTATGCTATGGAGGAAAATGCGCGCATGAAATTTTAGCAGAACAAATATTTTTGAAAAACTGTTTACGTGCGATGTACTGTCTCCGTGTGCAATATTTTGAAAGGTGTCTTCACGTGCGCTTCATCTCAAGATTTCACGTGCGCATCACATATTTCTCATCAATGTTTGCGTGCGCTGCCTGCCAAATTGTGCAAACTGGTTACTTTGTACCCAATTCAAAAAACATAGGGTTACAGCGGATTTATCCGCAGTAAATTTCTGTGCCCTAAAATTTTGTAGTTTGTATCTGCCACAATTTCTGTGTGTTGACATTTTCCATGTGATATTCACTACATATTACATGGAAAACTCTGCCATATGTCAAGTGCATTAAAATATCATAACAATGATCTAACATATGTTTTGATGTGTGTGGAAAATTGATGCATTTTTGCATGACAAAATTTGAAGTTTACTGCAAAGACATGAAATCAAAGCCAAGTTGGCCAACAGCAAAAGAACAAAGAATAGGCTGAATAGCCAAAGCTCCAACAGACTACTCACTTTCAATAAGAAAGTGTAATGTCTTGACCAACTGATTGCAATTGATTTCCTGTAAAATCACTCTACTCCTTACTTGTGCTCCGTTCCACTGAATCACTGCAGTTGGAGTTGGCAAGATTACTTAGACGGTAAAATTTCCTCTGTCATACCAAGGTCCTTTAGTCTGGTGATCATACAAGGAGGCAAATTAATACTCATGGGTTGTCACTCATTATTCAAACAACATGGATAACAACTAAGTGCTCTATTGACTCCTGGTGGATCAATTGACTCAAACTATATTGCTCTGTCAGAGGAGTCTCAACAGTTTTTATTGAAAATGTAACGGTGGAAGAGAGTGATACTTTGAATTGTTTATGCATATGCAGTGTTTTCTAACTCACAATGCATTTACCCATTGCCAGCATTATTGCATTTGTAACTGTATACTACTTGGTTAAACACTTTCATAAAAACTTTCCTTGTCTGGGAATGTGTGTTTTGTGAACAAATGCTGGGGGCATAAGCATATAAGTCAAGTCTCTTGTAGTATTGTTAGAGAGTGGATCTGCATCCACGCATACCAGCACTCTGCCCTGCGCGCATAGGAATGGAAATCCATAGCTGTTACGGCTTGAACAATGCCGCAATTGAAGCTGAGGTGAACTCATCATCATAGCAATAACGCATCTGCTGTCCAGTACTTATTTTGAACGCATTTTGAGCCGGAAGCTAACATCTTTGTCAATATATGCATACTGGTAATCCCGCACCCCTACTAGGGAGGTATTTTATTAACAGATATATGTCCCATCATTATTTCACTCCTAGTATATGAGGAACAAACGAATAGCCTTCAAGCGCAAAGAGTTATATGCGCTTGAAGGCTATTCGTTTGTTTGTCAAATACAAGGAGTTAAATAACAATGCAGCATAAAAGTGTTGATAAAATTCCTCCCTAGTAGGGGTGCGGGATTACCGGTTTGCATATATTGACAAGGCTGTTAGCTTCCTGTTCAAAACAAGTACTGAACAGAAGATGCATTATTGCTATGACAATGCATTCACCTCAGCTTCAATTGCAGCGTAGTTTCCACTGATGAAAAATTATAAATGGCAGTTACAATTATGTGGCGCGCCATCTAATTCGGTGAAGTCAACGAGAAACATCCATAGTTTGTTGCGGATTAACATTCAATTAACAGGTATGCATTAGATTTAGTGTGTATTTGAAGCATAATCCGTAGATGTCAGGCTAATATGGAGCACATTCACCCATCATATTGTGTACTATTCTACTGTAGTGGCTGTGGTTCTAATTTCCAAGGCACCGCGTATATCATTGGTACAAGATTTCTGCGCATTGTGCTTGCTCAAGGTACACAATTTCAGCGCACCACGCTCTGCAATGGCAGACCATCTGCCGCAAGGAATCAACTTTTTACATAAAACTTCTTTGTAGTCTAAAGCACAAGATTGATTCATGAGCACAAAATATAATATTTCTTCTTATTGGGAGTATTATCAAGCATCTAGTTATCTTGGATCTTGGTAAAGCAATTACCATTATCAAATGATCAAAAAAAAAAATCTGTGTTGAGCTCTAGTAGTTTTTTGAGGCATTTTAATATTTCAAAAGTTGTATTTCCTCCAGCTAATAGAGTAGATTTTATCTCAGATTTGCGTTTGAAGCAGTGTAATTGTGTCTTAGCACTTGGCTATTATTGAGACATGGTTGTTACCTGCTTTTGCATCAAACTTCATCAATATTGCTGACTATAGTGCTGTTAGGAGAGATGTGGATGGTGCAGCTTGAAGCATGGATTACTATTGCATCTGCAGACTGCATAAAGGCATATTGTTTTTATTTTGATGTGTGCAAATGCATTCTGATCAAGAAAAAAAACTATATAGCTGTGTAAAACAATGTAGAGTATCACTTTCTAGTTTCTACCACTATTACATTTCCCCAAATAACATCCAAGACTCCTGAGAGTTTGAATCAATTTTGAATCAATTGATTCACCAAAGGTAGAGCCCTGAGTTGTTATCCATATTTTATGAATAATGATGTCAACTGTGACAAAACGCAAGAGTATTAATTGGCATCCCTGCTTGATCAGCAGACCAAAGGACCACAGTACAGAAGAGCCAGTGCAGCAACCTCACAAGTGAATGTTATCTAGCAGAATCAGACAGCAGTGATTCAGTGAAACGTAGCGGGAGTAAGGAATAAAGCAAAAGCATTTGCGTTTACCAACCACTGTGTGTTGGTCTAGGTGTGTAGTCTAGATATGTGTAGTCTGTTTTGTTCAATTGTTTTTTGCCTACTTAGCTTGGATTTAGTTCCTCTGCAGTAAATTTGGAATTTTGTCACGCAAAAATCTAACCATTTTTCTTGCAGAGTCGCAATGGATCACAGTTATGAAATTGTAATGCAACTCACCTACGAGTCAATGACAGAGCTGACATCAAAAATTTCAAGGCACTATGCTTGCGGTGGATATTATATTGAAAATTTTAGCGCTCTGAGATTATCTCTTACCTTTGTCTCCTACCTTTGCAGCCCCCTCCAGCAGGACCTCATCAAGTGAGGAGCAGCAGAGCCGGGGGATGCCAGCACAGTCATATGCGCCAGCATGCTTTTGAGAATAGCAATGTTAACACAGGTATAGGAACTGGAATTAGTGCGCACTATTGGCTATCACATGAACCATCCGCATGAATGACAAAAAATAAAAAATAAACAAATAAATTCTAGAACAGCACACTGTACAACAAAGAAGCACACAAAGAAGCAACACATCAGGACAGACACAAACACACACCAACACACACCCACACATACACTCACCCACACAAACACACACCACAACCCACCACTCCAGCATCATAGCAAAAAGCAGACCAATCCAAAGCCAGGACGCCAACAGGCTGCAGAAGAACCCGCCCCAACCTAAACAAACTCAAACAGAATATCACCCAAAAACTCCGCAAGCAACCTCTTGAATGCAGCCAGGGAATCTGACTCCACCACAAAACTCGGGAGGCTGTTCCACAACTGAACACATCGTGCTCCAAAGAATCTCCTCTTGATGTCCGTATTACAAGTCTGCATCAAAAGCTTATAGGGATGGCCCTGAGTTCTTGCATCAGGAGCTCTCTGAAAAATACCCCCAAGGTCAGCACCACCATCCAACCTGCAGATGATCCTCTAGTATTTAATGAGGTCCGCCCTGAGAAACCTTCCTTTTGACGGATACAATCTTTGAAATTTTAATGCACAGACATTTATGTCTGATTTATCTGCTGTCCCTCTGTATTTCCAATAAGGGATTGGATCAGGGTCTGAGGTGTTCTTTCTGATCTTGATCCCTGTTCCAGTATGGGTTCAGATGGCTTCTATCAATATCTGCTGAGGAGCTAGGCTGATAAGCTCTCCTCCCTTGTTGTTCACTTTTTCAGAAATCAGCAAGGACAGTGTTAAGCAAATTGCTGGTTGTTCCTGGATCCTATAACCAAGGCAAATTCTCGCACTGATCATCTGAATTACTCACCTGTAAGCTTGTCAATCGTTTTTGCAAATCAATGGACAAAATAGTTATATCAAGGTTGATAGAGTATCTTGGGAGCAACAATATTTTGTCATCTCATCAGTACAGTTTTTGGAGGAGCTGTAGCACTTGGGACCTGTTGCTGTTGACTT
The DNA here is from genome assembly GCA_016164225.1 of Gammarus roeselii. Classification (NCBI taxonomy): domain Eukaryota; kingdom Metazoa; phylum Arthropoda; class Malacostraca; order Amphipoda; family Gammaridae; genus Gammarus; species Gammarus roeselii. The sequence continues at coordinate 6,077 of SDVV010028786.1, forward strand.
ATGATGATGTTGGGAGGTAGATTGATATAGATGGCATAATGCTGGACTCATCAAAAGCATTTGATGTGGTGAGTCATGCTGCGATCCTGTCTAAGTTGGAATCCTAAGGTGTTCATATTTCTTTGTTGGTCTAGATCTCTGCATTACTCTCTGGCAGAGTGATGAGAGTTTGTGTGAGTGGCACCATGAGCAGCCCAGTTGATGAGAATAGTAGTGTTTCTTAGGGTTCTGTCCTTGGACTGCTGCTGTTCATGATCTACATTAATCACATCTGCAGTTGTATTTTCATGCAAATTCAAGGCATTGGCTGGCGACTACAAGTTGCACTTGGGATACGTGAAAACACTGAGCCTGCCTTTCAAAATGTCCCCCCACTCACTGTAAAATGGGTTGGATTCAGTCAACTCCTGGATGAGTGATACAGTTGGAGGGTCCTGGAACCTTTGATTGAATCTAAACAAGTGTGTTGTGCTGCAGTTTTATTGTGGTTGCATTGATCTTGATGCTCTGGTCCCAGTTATCCAGTAGGCATGTCCTGCAAGGTGAAGCAATAAAGTTTGTAAGTGTGGATAGAAGTAGCTGATTCTACCATCATATTCATTTGGAGGCTGCAAAAGCTGATGGGCTGGCAAAGTGTTTGTTTAGATCAACTGTATGCATGTCCTATAAGTTTACAGCTACTATCGGTCTAGGTTTGCATATTTGTCCACATTTTGAGTATGCATCTTGCATTTCTAAAACTAGATATTGTGGGGACTGCAGGTGACTTGATTCTGTTTATAGGAGATGGACCATAAATACTTATGGACTTTCTGATGTGGACCATGATGGTTGGTATAGGAACCTTTATTTGTTTTCAGTTACATGTTGGCTTCTTATGACAGACCTGATCAGTTGCTGGAAAATTTTGCATGGTAAATCAGAGGTTTTTGCTAACTGTTTTTTTTTTTTGGCTCCAAGAGTTGTACTACAGTTCATTTCCTTCTCACTCACCTGATGTCTGCAGTTGGTCCATTGGTGTGAGATGAATTGGTGTGGGGATTGGTTTGCCTGCTGACATAGGGCAGTTGACCAATATCACTCACTATAAGCAAGCCCATGCAGCCATGCTGATCTGCTGTATGGTGAATTTTTAGATTCTGTCTAGCCTGATAAAGTGTAATTTGTTTGTAGAAATGTATGTACTGACAGTACTGTATGTATATATTATTTTCTATGATCAGAGTTGGTGTATGATCAGTTGCCTGAAGCACAAATTTCTCTACCTACTTTTTTTTCTAACAATTATTTGGCTTGCTTTTGCAGCTTTGGCGCTCTGTGTATTTGTACCTCCTGTCTTGCTCTGTATTCTGGCCGCATTGCTGGGGTGCTAAGCAGTCTTAAAATGTTGACAGTCTTACTTTCATACTTGGGAATCTATTCATCACATCTTTCCCAATGGCAACAGCAATCGCAGAATAGCACCTTTAATCCAATCAAATCATTGTTGTTTGTAGTAATAGCGTCGACTGGGGTGACTCCCCGCATTTTGCGCATACTTTAAAATAACTCAAAAAGTACGCGGCCGAGAAACTTTGTATTTACGGTGTGTATAGCTACTATTTTGACCATGAAGCACCATAAGTTTCAACATTCTATCGTTAACCAAAAAAAAGTCATTTACAAAAAACCGTGCGGCAAGCTACGACCCCAAATCGTGGGTGACTCCCCGCACCAAATGGGGTGACTCCCCGCACCAAATGGGGTGACTCTCCGCACCCCCCATATATCAATAATTGAAACGCAAATTGAAAGTTTGAGAATACCAATAGACAGAGCGTGCCTTTATTAGTATATATCAGTTGCCTAAAATGAAATTTTACGTTAAATATTATGTGTGACAGGTGTTTCTGATGCTCGTCTTTTGCTGACGTCATAAACGACTGTCGGAGGATTTTTTTCCCGATTTTGCCGCGGGATACGAAGTTTTTCTTCAATAATTGCAATCTAACTTTACTGGAAGTCATTTCTCCACATCCTAAACAAATTATGACCCTTAAGTATCAGTGTATGAGCAAATATTACGAAAAAACAATATTTTTAATATTACAATACAACAAGTAAAAAATGTATTTTGTCAATTCTATAGCAAACTTATCGCATTAACATGAATACAAGTCATGCTAGGTAAGGGATTGTTGTCTTGATATGAAAATGTGATGAAAAAAATTGTTCCTGAGCATTAAACATAAGTTAACACTTAGGCCTAGACATGTCACCATGTGGTAAAAAAATCAGGTCATTATAAAATTAGTTAGGCATATTGAAATTAGCTGTGGTGTCATTATTGTGGGTCATTTACTTCCAAATGTCATCATATGTGTGTAGAATTGCATTTGATTACTTTTCATTGAAGAAAAACAAAAATATTTAATAACAAAATAGGTGCGGGGAGTCACCCCCGATTTTTTTTTCACCTGTGGTGACTCCCTGCAGTTGTATATTTGTATATAGCTATCTACAAAAGTTTAAATTTTTTCCCAAAATCCTGCTTTCGCAATGAACTACACCATATTCCAAGTATCACCACCAAATTTGGCCCTAATCCAATGAAAACTCTAGCTACAGCATCAAAGTTTGCAGAACCTCAATTTTTCCAAACCAAAATTTTTGGGGACCTGAAAAACACACCTTCACTTTGGTGATTTTTCATAAATTCTGTGCGCGTATCGAATTTCTATAAGTAGCTGATACTTACTAACAAAGACCTGCTCTTTCAAGCCCTGTAATGAAACGGTGACATTTCCGACGTCTGGGTGCCCAAAAGGGGGGTGCAAGCAGTCACCCCGCGTTTCCGATTGCGGGGAGTCACCCCGGTCGACGCTACACACATTGTTTTTAGGCTTGAGCTAGTCCAAAGAACTATGAAGAGTGGAGACTTCTCCCCCCTTCCCTGCAGAGTGGTCAAATAAAATTTTATTGTTACACCTTTAACCCAATTACCTTTTGTTTATTGTAGCAACAAGTTATTGCTCAATCAAGAGCAGCTCATCTCAGGATGGCAACCAGTCCAATTCATGATTCCAATGCATTAGTGGATGACTTGACAAATGCAGATATTCAAATTAACAAGAAGGTCAAAGTTTACCCTACATTTGAAAGTATGGAATTGAAAAAAGAAATATTACAAGGAATATATGGATATGGTAAGTTGATACATGTACTAATTTTCATAACTACACTGCTACTTGAATGGTTCTTCATGCTAGTTATGAGTGAAATCTTAGGTGTTGTCATGTGTGTTGTTGTATGGGATAGCTGCCCAAAATTAACAACCTGCCAAACCATATAAAAAGGTGGTGATTACTTCATGTTGAGCATATTGTATATGTGCTCTGACTGTAGTCTTTCCACATCTATCTGGGTAGGTAATTGTCATTTTAAAAATTTGTTCATGTAGCTACCATTTAAATTATTCAGGGCCAAGATAGATAGCAATACTGTGGAATTTCACCAATAATGAAGGAAAAACTATGGTTCCAGGTGTCATAGCTCATTCACTAAAAAATTAATTTCCTACAATTGAAAACAAAAATGCCTCAAGTTAATCATATATTGTGCTCTAAGAAACCTTTTTGGTGTCCTCTCTGTAGTAGGTAGCTATTTCATACCTTTTCTAGATGGATATATCTATCTCAAACAGATTAGCTAATTCATTTAAATGACATGTTCATAAACTTGTATACTTACCTATTCTTTTCTGTGCTCAGGTTTCCGTAAACCATCAGCTATTCAACAGCGCTCCATAGTGGCTATGATACAGGGGCATGATATTATTGCTCAAGCCCAGTCTGGGACTGGCAAGACTGCCACTTACAGCATAGCACTGCTTCAGCTTCTCAGAAACAAGTCTAAGGAAACGCAAGCCATTATCCTCTCACCAACACGAGAACTTGCCTCACAAATACAAAAAGTGAGTAGATACATTTGTTTTCCTTAATCGTGATATAGTTGTAGTTCTCTGAAAATATTCCCCTCATCCATGCTCTGCAATGCATGGTCTCTCAGCTTTGCAATCCTCTCCAGCAGCCCCATAGAAAAGTAACAAGCTGCAGAGCTGGGGGAGCTGCCATTCCAACATTAACCTATGGGGGTTGATGTTGTCTACCTGAGATGTGCGGGTATTTCTGGTGATTGTTGGATTGGACTCATAGTTTTCCGATCAAGAGACTAAGGTGTGTTTCTGTGGGAGTTTTCAGCAACTCCTGAGAGGTGACAAATAGAGTGTCCCAGGTGTCTGTCCTGAGTCAGCTCTTGTTTCTGTTTGTTATTCATCTGTTGTGTTTTTCCTTGAAAATTCTGGGATTTTGTCCAGTGGCCAATTTGGTTCAGGGTGGGATGAAGCATGTATGATCAACTTTTGCTCACTTATTGTGAGGCTGCTGATCTGGTGGTTGATGGGGTCTTTCTGGATTTCTCTAAGGCATTTGATGTTGACAATCACTCTTGTTTGTTGGCCAAACTGAAATATGTGGGTATTCATTGTCAATTGTTAGATTGGATCTGTAGTTTCCTGATTTGGAGGCAACTGTGTGTTTCTGTGGGGTTGGTTGTCAGTGACTTCTGGGAGGTGACCAGTGAAGTGCCCCATGGGTCTGTGCTGGGCCCGCTCTTGTTTCTGATAGACGTTAATCATGTTGCGGCAGGTGTGGTTTGCAGGTGGAAGGCTTTTGCTGATGACTTCTAACTTTGAGTTTCTCATACAATGTACAAGCAGTTGGCCTGCACGTGTCTTCTTTGCAAGGAGATCTGAGTTTGGTGGGGTTTGTGTCCATGTCATGAAATCTCTCATTGAACATAGCCATATGCATCTCTATGCATTTCTACAGGGGTTACCTTGAATTGGAGCATCTTGATGGAGGAACAGCTTATAATTTGAATGGTATAGTACTTGAGCTTGTTGATTCCTGCAAGGACTTATGAGTGCTCGTTGACTCAAGGTTGCGACTTCACCTCCATGTAAAAAGTGTTGTAAGAAAGGCTTCCACTCTGGCGACCTGTCTGCTTTGTTCTACTGTCAATTCAAGTTCTGTTTTCATGGTGTCTTAGGTAATAACTCATATAATATAAGGCCCATCTTGGACAACTGCTTGTGGGTGTGGAATGTGGGATATTTAGGGGATATGAGATTTTTGTAGTCTGTGCAGAGGCGTTGGACCTGGAAAATTGATGTGCTGAGTGGAGTGGACTATGGTGAGCAGCTCAGAGCTTTGCAATTGGTTATTGTGTTCAAATCTGGTGAAGTGTAGGAAGATTTTCCATCTGTTCTGTAGGCTTTGGTTTGTCAGCTCTGTATGTGCATGCTCCAGATATTGACACACCTAGGCTTTCTTTCAAGCTGGTGGTTCCTTGCTGTTGTACCAACTAGGGTAAGGGGCCCAATGTTGATGCACTTTTTGCCACTTTCATTTAAAAAAAATTGTGATGTCGGGTTGTAAGGCCTAGAACGTTCAATATAGACCTAAGCAATCAGGAAATTTGTCATCTTTTGATAAATGTCCATGAAGATATCTGTTGAAAGCAGTGCAGAGTTTCTATGCTGACAGCCGAGCATGTGTCAGAGTGGGGAGCGAGGTGAGTGATTGGTTCACAGTGAAAGTGGGACTGAGACAAGGCTGCGTGATGTCTCCCTGGCTGTTTAACCTCTATATGGATGGAGTGGTCAGGGAGGTGAACGCAAGTGTGCTGGGTCGTGGCTTGGAACTCTTGGAAGCGAATGGGCGGAGTTGGCAGTTGAGCCAGTTGCTATTTGCTGATGATACGGCCCTGGTTGCGGATTCGGAGGAGAAGCTA
>SDVV010028787.1:0-11908 GCA_016164225.1 Gammarus roeselii
TATATATATATATTCATGTAGGCACACAATATGCTAAAGATTGGTAAAACTACTGAGTCAAGTGGATAGATTTGTTAAGAATAAAGCTTGAATCAATGAAGAAATATCTAACATATGAATGAAAACGGGGGAAAAAAATAATCCTTGGTTTGATTAGCTTAGGATGAGTTAGGTTTACTGCCATCGTCACAAACCTTCAGTGAAAAATGCTATAGTGGATACTGTGAACTCTCAAATAAGACAGATATTCTGAATTGGAACGCAATCTCAAAACAAAGCCTGAATTAATCAATAACTTCTAAGTGTACAACTGACAACGCGTCACAAACATTTATGTAAGTAAGACTTGCGGGAATAAGCATTCAGTAAAGACATACGAGCTGATAACAAAATTGAGATGTACATTAAATTACTGAAGAAATTTCAGCTCTAACTATACACAAATCCGGTAGATTAGCTCTCCAAGACGACATGAAAACGGACCCAAATCCAATGTCGAGAGGTGAAACATAACAATAAATTGGATCATTACATCCAATTAAGCTTATTTTAGACCCAACATTCGATGGAAATCAGGCGAATTTATATCAAATACAGATATATTCTTATGATAACCTATCAAAACATACAACAACAACTATAAACTAGCTAAATAAGATACCTTACTCTACTCTAACCGATAATGATTAACTATCATAGACGGTGTATCCTACCACACCCAGATGATAATTCCTTCTCCAAGATCCCACGTGATCTGGTTCATGACTAAGATCATATCCTAACATAACAGCCATACAGAAAATATTTGACATGTAACACTGAGTTAATGCGAATAATGTTTATTTTACTACGATACCTGTTCAAATCTAAAACAAGCTACAAAACCAATGAAGATATTATGTCTCGTGCAGAACAAATAAAAGACCACCGTGTCATAACAACGAACTCTACAATGCTTTACTAGGTAATTTCTTAGCAATCTACCACTGATATATAACAAATTTTAAAGGTCACACCCAGTCATGGTGCAACGCCTCATACATACATACCATGCATCTGTTTAGTCCATCGTCTCTGAACAACTTCGAGCAAAGTCACATCCTGGACATAACCAAGAATCTATATACAGGTATAGTGGTCAAGAATGGGGCTGACATGAGTCTCAAAGAGTGTGGCTATAAAAAATCTGGGATCTGTTAACTGATGACCTAAGTAAACCACTACATCGAATAGCAGGTCGTCGAAGAACCGCTCTAACAAACCAATTGAACTTGAGATCGACGTCCTCAAGAACTTACAAAATTCCCGTTCAACATGGATGAAATCGAAAGGACAATCAAAGAGTGTACACCACCTCAACACCAGGACCCCACCATCTAGTGAATCGTCTTCTAAAACGTTACACTATACGCATGCTAGGGTTCAATGACGAAATTCCACATAAATGCATTACGGACTTACACCTCTTAAACATACATCCCTATGATTACCGTGGAAAAACTCATACAGCAACAACAACAACAACAACTATATAAATAGCTAAGTAAGATTCTCTACTCTGCTCTAATTCGCATAAAAAATGTAATTCACTAGGGTATTCCACATAGTAAAGCGGTCTACTTCCACAAATAGCAGGAAGATCAAATCTCTACCATACCCAAAATATACATTAAAAACCGTGACGAACGAGAGAAAAAAAATCTTATAACCAACCAAAACAACTGACGTGAATAAGATACCAGGACATGCGAGCAACATACTCTGAAACCTATAATAAATAGTGTGGAATACTTCTACACGAACACGCTATAGTATTTACAAAATCTGATGAAATTACTCCCCAACCAAGTCTAAAACAGGGCTAAATTTACATTTATTCAACTAAAGTAACCACGGCTTAATCGTAACAGAATGTCATACATGCATATAAAATAACACAATAAAGCAATGCCCTACCAATTTTGCCAGAAGATGCAAACCTAAAAAATCCTAAAAATTCCTATAACTGTATGAGATAACTATTCGAAAAAAAAAATCAACCTAAATCAACCGATCATTACTAAGTATACATAACACATTATAATAACTTACAATACATCCGTATCGTTCAAGTACTTTCGCTATTGGAACACAGAGTCACCGATATATATCTGGTTCGAACATGGATAATGCATTATGGGGTAGATAGATTCTCGAACGAAGCTGCTGCATCGACAGAAAATACAGTCATCAACTCGCAAACTAACAGCCTAATAAACCACACTATTCCTCTAGATATTAGGTACATACAAAATAAATAGATGGAAATTCAATATCAAGCTGGTATCAAGTATCCCACCGCTAAAAAATGAGTCAATTATACCCTCAATTAGATAAGAATATGAACATAATATACAATGAAAATATATAGAAATATAATCCAGGCATATAACATGTATCGATACATACACTCAAACATAGCAATCATGCCACGGGAATAATTTATAAGACAAAGAATTGGTAAGAGCAATCTCACCTAATTTTCCAGGAGCGCATCCAACTTTTTGCCTAGGGGGTCCCTACACCCCACCCCTCCAGAAACTTGTTATAACACTATCCCAACGAGAACTGAATAAATATCGGGTATCTACGTAGACGTTTTGTTATCGCTGTGGGGTGGAGAGACCCCATCGCTTGCTCAGATGTTTGGGTCTTAGACAGCTTCGTGTAGTCCGGAATGTTTACCGAAACCGATATGTTTTTTCCGGTAGGGAAAGTCAGTGAGTAGGCTTTGTAAGTTGCACAAGAGGTTTGAGAGGCTCTTCGGGCTGCTGCGAGTGCCTTGCAATCCATCAGTAAGTGTTTCACGCTGATTGCCACCTGGTGGCAACAGGGGCATGGGGGCGCATCCGGTCCATGTCTACATCCATTTCGTAATTGTGGGTTATCCACGTGTGTCCGAGCCTAAGCGGTTGATGAACACTTGATCTTTTCTGTTGGAGAACTTTGTTTCCCTTCGTTCCCTTGACCGAAAGCATTTTTTGTCCGCTGTGTTGCCACATGTCATTCCATCGGGAAGTTATATAGGAGTTGATTATATGGAGCCAGCCCCGTAATGTACTGCGATAAATTGTTCCTGATGCGAGTTCGTTCCCTCTTATTCCCATGAGTCCGGGGATTCAGCAGAATTCGACCGCTTGACACGCCTCGGACATTATACAGAGTTCGTGCTTCATTTTACGTAGGGCAGGGTGTTCGTAGTGCAAAGTTTTGAGCTGAGCGAGAGCGCAACTGTTGATGAATACGACGTACTTGGAGATTCGGGGTATTTTTTGCAATAGAGATGGCTAGTTCGTGTGAGTGGAGCTCTGCAGAGAACACAGGAACCAATTGTGGGAGGGTAGTCGAAAGTGGTATATCCCCGCACTCAGCGGCGGTTCCCACTCCACCCGCGGTCCTGGAGCCGTTTGTGTATGTATGCCGGTGCTCTGGATAGTATTCCTCAAAAATTCTCAGAAATTTCTGTCACTACGTGATGGTCGGTTGATCATCCATGTAGGTTTGATTTGATTTGAGGCTCATTTCCACCGGGAACTCAACGTGAGTCATAATATGCTCCACCGTAGTGCGCGATCCATGGTTGGTGTGTTAATTTGAAGGATTCGGTAAGAAAATGCAGGCCTATTAGCTTTACATTCGATGTTTGGCGAGGTCAGTAGGATGTTCACGCGCAGGGAAAATGGTGGGCAAATATTCTTCTTAGCCGCGAAGAGGTGTTTATCGGAAATGGTGGTAATGTGGGTGAGCGTTGGATTGTTGATCAGGCTTTCAGTCTTAAAATAGCATTGTAGCGAAAGTTTGTCTCGCCGTAGCGGAAGTGGAAGTGTAGGCCGAGCACATGGGTAAAGTACAGGCTTTCATTTTCAGAGTTCGAAAATCGGAATCCATTTAAGGAAGCCTAGTTCCCGACTTGTGTTTATTCACTTCTGGAGTTCATCTTGAACTGTTAAAAGGCTCGGGTGTCTGTAGCTCATTTGTAGGTCGTCCACGTATAGTGATGAAAGTAGTCTTTCGTCACGCGGAAGGATGTCGGCTAGCTGATCGAGTTTGACTATAAAAAGAGTGACACTAAGAACGCTTGTCTGGGGGCCGCTCATTTCGTGTCGATACGGCGGAGACTGAGTGTCGCCAACCTTGACCCTGAAGATGCGGTTTTGTAAAAATTGGTAGATAAGACATGGTAGGCGGCGTCTCAAGCCTTTGCGGTGTAGATCCTCCATGATACCGTATTTCCAAGGGTTGTCGCATGCTCTTTCAACGTCAAAAAAAGACGAAAGTCACGAGTTCCCTTCCAACGAAAGCGTGTCGAATGTCTGTTTCTAGTCGTACGAGGTGGTCCGTTGTGGAGTGGCGTTTACGGCCACCGCACTGGATTTCTTTGAGGCCTGCGTGCAATTCAAGGTAGTCAACTAGGCGTGAGTTTTCAAGGTAGTCAAGGTAGTCAACTAGGCATAAGTATTCGTGGGTACGTAGTCATTGGGAAGGTAGTCAAACTGTAGCATTTTCCGAGTTTATGTATCGAGAAAATTACGGATTGTCGCTATTGGTCGGGAAAAATGAGTTTGATTACATTACAATGACCACTTTCAGTAGGTGCTCAACAGCGCCATCAGGAAGATGTTTGATCATATTGATGTGCACTCGGTTCGGCCTTGGTGAGGTTCCACGAGTATGGTCGATAGCAAACTGTAGTTCGTGGACGGAAGGCCGCGAACACCCTTTCGCGCCGGTCTATTGCTTCTTGCACCTCCGGGCACCACCATGGTTTAGGGAACAAGGTTTACGGTAAATATTGGGTGATGGATGCGAAAGTTGCACATTGTGCACCAAGACCGTGTTCTGAGATGTTGTCGGGGAGGCCTTCCACATCGTTCCACGCAATATGTACCGAGTATTTCTCCCAGTTGGCCCCATTTCCACCGGGGCCTCAACGTGAATCATAATAGGCTCCCCCGTAGGGCGTGACCGTCACTGATTCAGGTAAGTTTGCACAGCCTCGCGTGCGGTAAGATTAGTCTTGTCAGGGTGAAATCAAGTTCATATTTTGGTTGTGGCATATTCGCATACTAGCATGTACATAAACGAAATTTTTTAACGCGTATCTACGTAGATGTATTGTTATCTCTGTGCATAATGGGGTGAAGAGACCACCTCACATGCACAGGTTTTTGGGGTTATTTAGATAGCTTCGTATAGTCCGGTGAGTTTTCCGAACGCGATAAGCTTTTTCGGTAGGTTGGGTCTGTGAATAGGCTTTGTAGGTTGCACGGGGGATTTAAGAAAGCTCGTTGGGCAGCTGCGAGTGCGTTGCAGTCCATCAGTAAGTGTTTCATGCTTATAGCCGCTTAATGACAACAGGGTAAGGAAGCGCGTTTGGTCCCATGTCGACATCATCAGGTGGTTGCGATTTATTCATGTGTGTCCCGTTCACAAGCGGTTGATGAACACTTGGTCTTTTCTGTTGGGGAGCTTTGTTTCTCATTCTCCGACTGAGGGTTTGACTGAAAACATTTTTTGTCCACTCGGTTGCCACATTTCATCACATTGGGATGTTATATGGGAGTTGATGATAGGGAACCATTCCCGGTGATGTATTGCAAAAAATCGTTCATGGTGAGTGGACGCCATTTTAGCAAGCAAGTCGGTGTCCTCATTTCCTCTCATTCCCGCGTGCCCGGGGATCCAGCAGAATTCGACCGCCTGACCCATATCGGACATCACAAAGAGATCGTGCTGCATTTTACGTAGAACAGGTTATTCGTAGTGCAATGTTTTAAGCAGAGTGAGGACCCTCAGACTGTCTGAGAATACGACGTATTTGGGGAAGCGATCTGTTTTTGCAATAGAGATGGCTAGTTAAAGTGCATGAAGCTCCGCAAAGAACACGGAGGCCTCTTGTGGGAGAGTGGCCGAGTGTGGGATGGCCGAGCGTGGGGTGGCCGAGCGTGGGGGGACCGAGCGTGGGATGTTCCTGCACACTGCGGCGGCTCCTACTCCGTCCGCGGTTTTGGAGCCGTCAGTGTATATATGACGGTGCTCTCATTATTCTTCCTCAAGTATTCTTAGGATTTTTTGTCGGTACGCGTTGGTTGGAGTAGTTGCTTTAGGGTACACTTGCAGGTCCAGGTTGACCTTTGAAGGGTCGATCATCCTAGTTGGTGTGAGTTTGAAGGATTCGGTAGGGAAATGTCATGAAGGCTTCTCGTGAAGGCTTGTCGTGAAGGCTTATTAGCCTTACGGCTGATATTTAGCGAGGTCAGTAGGTTGTCCACACGTAGGGAAAACAGTGAGAAAATATTCTTCTAGCCGCGAAAAGGTGCTTATCTGATACGTTGGTGATGTGGTTGAGTGCTGGAATGTTGATTTGACTTATTAGCCTTACGGTTGATATTCAGCGAGGTCAGTAGGTTGTCCACGCGTAGGGAAAACGGTGGGCAAATATTAGTAGGATAAAGTACTACGAAACGCAAATTATTGGAGGAATATAGATAGGGCTTAATTAGCGGTGGGGTAGGGACGGACGACCTTGGGGCGACCATGCAACCTCGAGTCAGCGACGGAAGGTGGGCGGTGCGGAGGGAACTGGTTTGGCGCGTGAGTCAGCTAACGGGCGGGAGGAGGGGGTGGAGCGGATGTGGGAACGACGGGCTGGATGCCAGGTTTACGGCCTAGATTGGCGGTTTTTATATTTAGAACATTTTTATTTTAATTGTATTTTGATGTTTATTGTATTTATATAGGTTCTCCTTCGTTAGATGCTTGTATTGGGGGTATAATTGGTCACTAACTGTTGCTCGTTATATGCACTTCAATTTGTTAGACTTTTTTTATAATAGAATAGTTTCACGTGATACTAGGTTCAAAGATCTAGTCGTTCTAACTAACTTAACCAATATTTATATATTTTCATTCAAGCTTGATGGTTATGTATGATATTTAGTCGATATTTTGTGTCATGTACAATCAAATCCCCTCCGCACGACTCTATTTTACTTTTTTTTTTTTTAATGTCACACACAATGTAGACACATACACACATTTGTATATATATATACAGGGTCGGTTAACATATGTAGCATTTTACCACTGATCTATGATTTTTCCATTAGGAAAAACAACAACTTGTTTTTGTTACAAGATATTTAATGTGGACCAGCTTCACGTCGTGTTAGATGAAAAGAACTCATCATCTTGACCTAACCTATCCAACTTAACTATGAATTATGTGTCTTCGTTCGAGATTTTTTTCCTGCATACATAGGATACTTTTAATTGATTTATGATATATTCATAACAAATACCTCCACATGGCTCTACGTTTTGATCTATCATTTGCAGTTATGATGCACACTTTCAATTTTGATAAACCAAATTTCAACCATTTTCATATACAAATTACATCGTTTTATTTTAATTGTTATACCTTATTTCATATAATTCTTGACTTTACATGTTATTCCCACTCATCAAAACGTAACCTAACCTATGAACGGTATTCAGTCATTGTTACAAACATATGAAGCCCTCCAAACGACTATAGATATCACTTTAACATATATGTTATTTATTTCGTTGTCACTCTCAACCCATATTTGTTAGCAGAGAGAATCCATTTTCGAATTTAGATGGTTTGAATGTTGCAGGTATTTCATATTATTTATGATTTGACATAATTCTACATCACTTTAAAATGTTATTCACACCCATCATAACCTAACCTAACCTTTTGTATGGTATTCAGTCATTGATATATACATATGAACCCCTCCAGACGACTCTAAATATCACTTTAACATACATGTTACTTATTTTGTTGTCACTGTCGACCAAAATTAGTTAGCAGAGAGGTCCCATTTTCAAACTTGGATAGATCGATCTCTACAAGAAATTCAAATTCTGTATCCAGGTTCATACAAACGGACACATGGTCTCACACTATATTTTTCTTATTTTACTTCAATATCTTCACTTGACTCTACAACCTTTGACGACTTACATCTCTGATTTAAATTTTTCTGACTTCGTTTCATGAGCTGATCGGACTGATTTATATCCTACCAATTTGTAACACATCTAGATCATTTACCTCAAGATAGGTTTCTGGCATCATTTCACTCATGGAAACATATTCTTCTAATGATTTCGACAATTCGATGTTACCTCCAACTGACACGATATTCGCAATTCATTACCTGATCTTTGAGTTTAGGATAATATAAACATTTAATTGAGGACTTACATAGTTTTATTAAGATTTATTGACAATATTTACACACCTTGCTGGCATCATCAATGACATCTACTTCGTTTTTTGATTTGCAACAGCATTGCTTGTACATTTAACCGTACCCATCATCACCATATTTCAGTTTCATCTCAAAATCCTTCGTATACTCCATCATATATTTGATGCGATTAATGAAGGCTGTTCGTTCCCGTGAGTCCACAAATGTATTATTTCTTATTTTTGAACCTCAATTATTCGAAACTTCTCCAATTCAAAGTCATTCTGAGCTTCAACAAGGAGAAATTTTGCATACGATCCAGTTTTTCTTTTGTTCATTGATATAATTTGTTTGTCACTTCATCAGCTTTAATACAGTCATGCTGATATTTTTCCCATTGGATCATATCAGTTTCGAGGTTTGCTATGCTTAGTCCCCCTAAGCTTTGTTACATACAACTGTAACGCGTCGAAATCAGTTACCCAAAACCGAAATCTTCTTTCCTGCATCCATATATGAATGCTATCTCCCACTCTTTTGATTCTTGTTTTACCCCTTCTGAGATAACTGATTTTTTCAAGACTTGTCAATTTTTGTTCGATTCGACTCATATCATCTTCGGAGATTTCTTCTTCCAACGCTTGTAAATATATTTTGAGATATGGTTATTCATTTATGTTTATTCTATAACGAAACGTGTGTCTCCGCTTGAGCTCAACGTAATACTGACTCCATTCTCGAGATGCAGCTAGCTATTATAACTTGATTACATGTTACTTTTCGCAAAAAAATAGGCCTAACATTGCTCGCCTAGGTCATCAACTGTGTATGTATGTATGCGTATAGGGTTGTGTACGCATGTGAATGTGTATGTTCAAGCGTATGTACGTGTTGCACGAGTTAGAAATGTAAAAAAAAAAATGAGGGATAACACCTCACTCAAGTAGCGAAGTTATCACTTCAATAGACCGACTTGGCTCTGTCATCCCTCGATTTTTTTTTTACATTTTTAACTCGTGCAACACGTACAGTACATACGCTACATACGCAACACGAAAATATGTAATTTAATTTTAAGTCTACACTGTTCTGACTGTGTGGAAGGAGGCGTGGTATTTTAGGTCGAGGCCATGACGTCCGACCAAGAAAATCAAAGCATTGTGGGTGCCTTGTGTGGGATTGTGTGCTTCAAAGTCGGTCCAGGAATCAGAGGGACGACAGCGAACGCGGGGAGGCACCGCGTAAGGAGTAGAGGTGACTTCAAGACGGACACTGAGGCAGTGCGGTCACGCGGCCACTCGGGCCCTCAGCCAGGGCCTGGTGCGGCCAGGGCAGTCGCAGTACCCTGTCACCGGTATAAATCCGCGGGAGCATCAATTTCAAGAGGCCATGACTTCAGTCATAGGGGGGGGGGGGGGGGGGAGGATGACCCTACACATCCAGCGTCAGGGTGCAACGGAAGGGGAGCTGCAACCATCACCTATTCATCCGCTGCAAGTCTGCAAGTGCTGTACGCCTGTCGCCAATATCAATCTGCGAGGGCATCATCGTCAAGAAGAGACGTGACGACAGCTGTGGGGCAGAGACCCTACGCATCCAGCGCCGGGGCTCAACGGGGGAAGGGAACTGCAATTGTGACGCGTACTTCCTCTGCAAAGCTGCAAGCGCAGTACGCCTGGCACCTGAATCGGTCTGCGGGCGTTTTCTTTAAGGGCGGGGAGCGACGCCGTGGTGATTCTTCCTATGAAGCGTGGTGGATCGTCAAGAGCTTCGGACGGCAGCTGTGGAGGTACCTTCGGTATTGCGTAGCTGGCTCATAACTAAGTTAATTGGTTCCGAACGGTGCCACAGTAGTAAAAAGTGGTGCGAATATATCCTGTGAAGGAATTAGATAGGGGTTAATAGAGTTACTTTTCACTCTACGGAGTTTTTAGATTCTGCTAACAACCCTCATTCCTTACGCATACTTGAATCAATTTACATTAAAAAATTACTGCCCTCAATAAATTATTACCAAACAGCTGTCAATTTAAATATAGTAATGTAGTGGGTTATCTCCCGATGCGGTAGGTAGGGTTAGCTGCTCATTAATTGTGTCTCGGCCTTGTCATTGTTGATAATAGTGCACATACCTATTCTAGCATTAGAAAAATATATACAAATATATTTATTTTTTACGCATTTTTTCCTCTGTATTAACTGGTGTTGGTGCTTTACCTCTAACGCTGTTTGTCCTGTTTCTTTTGCAGTTTTTTTAACTCACTGATGATGGATTATGGATAATCCGAAACGTCTGATTTTATTGAAAATATGACTTTTATACTTAGTTTGGTATTCCTTTTTATTCTTAAAACTAGGTTTCCTGATAACCAACCTATTTCTACTATCATTACTTCAAAATATGGAATTCCAATTTTACGACTTTTTCGAACAGTGGAGAAAGCTCTGCAGAGAAGAGATAAACTGGTGTGTGATTTAAAGTACCTGGAAACCTGCTTGAATTACCAAGTAATTCGTAAGTTTCTCCGCATCAATTTGTACAAGAGGAACATTGAGAATTCCGATCTATGCAAGTTATGGCAGATGAAATTGCTCCGAAACGAAGTGCGTTACAAGCGCAAGGATCTGGAGAAGAAGCAGCGTGACTTGGATGGATCGTTATCGACTTTTCGGGACTCAGTGTCCAGGGTTGATTACTCGTGTCTGCAATATGGTGGCAGGGACGTCAAATTGGTTCTAACATGAGGACGACGCGAATTCATCACGATAAATTGTTCAAATTAGGTATCTCTCCGATATCTAGTAACCTAGACGTGGACAAAGTAATTTTCAATTTGTCGAGCAGAGTTCTTACCAACGATGAAAACCGGGTGCTGTTGTTGGGTTTAGATTTTGGACTACCTATTTGGAAGTTGAATTTTTACAAATATTTTCTGATATTTGAAAGTTTTTATGAACAGTTTGATAAGCAGAGCATCTATAATGTGGCCGCTGATGCAAAAATTATTTTCAAAAATAGACTACGAATGATTGCTTCCAGATTCTTTTATAATTTCAAACCTCATCAGAACAGGAATCCAGTTTTAAGTAAAAATGATATCATTGTTCTCAAGGAATTATCAAAAAATGAGTCTCTGTATGTTACCCGACCGGATAAAGACAATGGGGTAGTTATTTTGAACCGCGCAGATTATGTAAACAAAGTTCACGATGTCATTGACGATACCACTAAATTTACCAAAGTAGCGATCGATGAGCGCAAACTCGTGATCAAGTTAGAAGATAAACTTAATAACGGTTTGAGGTCTTTGAAGAATTCTGGCGCGGTCACAGAAGAATTTTATCATGCTTGTTTTAGTTCCGGCTCTCAGCTTGGTCAATTGTACGGACTTCCTAAAGTCCACAAAGATGGTTGTCCCATTAGACCTTTTTTATCAGCACGGTCGACGCACAATTTCAATTTAGGAAAACATCTTGTACCCCACTTGTCTCATTTAAATGCTAATGAGTACACATTAAGAAATTCCAGAGATTTTGTCAGTAGTGTTCAAACGATCCCTAATGTAAATTCTATGTTTATGTGCAGTTTTGATATTGAATCCTTGTATACGAATATTCCAGTAGGAGAAGCTATAGATATTGTT
>SDVV010028788.1:0-11908 GCA_016164225.1 Gammarus roeselii
GCCCGGTGCAGCGGTCCAGTGGTGCACTGTCACGCAGCTCTGCAGTCACCTACCAGGGCCCGGTGCAGCGGTCCAGTGGTGCACTGTCACGCAGCTCTGCAGTCACCTACCAGGGCCCGGTGCAGAGGTCCAGTGGTGCACTGTCACGCAGATCTGCAGTCACCTACCAGGGCCCGGTGCAGCGGTCCAGTGGTGCACTGTCACGCAGCTCTAGAGTCACCTACCAGGGCCCGGTGCAACGGTCCAGTGGTGCACTGTCATGCAGCTCTACAGTCACCTACCAGGGCCCGGTACGACGGTCCAATGGTACAGCACAGCGACGAGTACCACTGTCGTGGCGAGCAGTTTGGCGTGTGTGAGGAAGGATGTGGGAACCCCACACGCCAACTCGACGCCGCATCTGGAAAAGAGAGCCGTAGGAACTGGCTCACTCTGTATGTGATGCTGGTTGGCTTGTCAATCACAAACATCTTGAGACATCAGTAAGATTAAAAATATACGAGTTTACCAATCAATGTGAAAGATTCGTGATTAAATCAATATTACATTATATAATTTTGTTCGTCGACAGGTACTGTTAATTATCTTTACCGGCCGCATTCTAAAGGCTCTATTATCGCCGTCAAATGCGCCGAAGTTAATCAACACACTTTCGGGAATCACATTTTAAACTGTTTCGTTACGTCACCCAATATTGAGGGTCCTGTGATAGGACGCGGGTTGAACCCAAGCTGAAGCTCTCACCCAAACATGTTCATCGCATGGCGTGGTGTGTGTGGCATAGCGATCGTGGCATGGCGTGTGTGGCATAGGGTGTGTGGCACAGCGTGTGTGTCATAGAGTGTGTGGTATAGCTTGTGTGGCATAGCGTGTGTGTCATACCGCGTGTGACATAACATGTGTGGCATAGTATGTGCGTCATCGAGAAATGTTACGCGTGACTTCACACACACTTTCAGTGAGAAAAACAAGAATTCTGCACATACGGAAAAAAATCCTTCAACTTTTAACTTATTTAACGTACCTAAAATTCTACAAATTTGTAATCTAGAACACATAAATATTTAGTCACATATTCACTGTGCCGGTGCAATGCCTCCATTGCCCCAGCCTCCAGCATGGCGGCAACAAGAGAGCTCGAAACAGCCTTATGAGACAGGATAATTCGAGAACATATCAGAGGAGTGCTAGCCAATATTATGTGAAACGCTGTTTACAATTGTAAAAGTATTCGACGCGCCTAGAAGCGGCCATTGCCAACAAAGGGTCCGAAATTAGATTAATTTAATACTTTCGTGTATATTGGTGAAATATTTTGCACTTGAATCGTAATATTTTCATGTGACCAATACTGTTGAATATAAACGCATAAATGAATATATAATAAATTCAAAGCTGGTGTGGTGGATTATAAATTAATTTATGATGCACTAATTTATGAATGTCTGGACTGTGCATTGCCCACGCTGGAAATGAGCTCAAGACACAAACAGGGTTTATTAGTATTACTATTGGTCTTAAGGCGACGGGCAAATTGTTTTGATTAATTCGCTCGGTTGATAAGTTACCATGCACATTGTGGGTGCAAAAATTAACTTGCAATCATACCAATTAGACTGTCAATGGGAATGATTCGTACAACCAATGTAGAAATCTGTATCACTTTCAATCAATATTGTTTCTAAAAAACTGTCCTCCTATATGCCCCTGTATTTAAATTGATGCTTTATTGCTTGAATTGTTCATTTATTAAAGAAAATCTTTCGCCCTGAAGCGTGGGCTCTGTTTTTTGTAGTTCTCCCACCCACATCACTAAAGCATTACGGCAAAACAGAATCATGGCGACACATTTACAAATTGGTTTCGTACACTATTGCAGACAACAAATTGTTCAGTTACTGTTTTGAAGATTGTTTGTTAATATGAATTTCAAATATACTATAATAACTGCAGGACCATTTGCACCTTCTAGTACACCACAGAATTTTCAAAGTAATGACCGTGCCCAAATTAAGTGATCACGTACGTTCATTTCTATCGAAACAATGCCAGTTAAAAAAGGCTGGAAATCAGCCCAAAAAATCATTTTTATGAACGAAAAAACATGGGTTATAATAACGCCTTCAACAGGACATGGAGCTGGTAAGATAATGGGTTCCTAACGGGATTATGTGAGACAGGTCATTGTTCTGTGATACCAAAGACGCGTGTGAATCTCGTCAGAAAAAGGCGTGGGAGGAGGTCTCTTTAGAAATAGGCGTATGAGATCTCTGTAGAAATGAACGTGTGAGATTGCGAGTCTACGGAAATATGAGCGTGAGAAGTCTTGAAGTAGGCCTCCTCTTCGCTAGGTTAGGTTTGTTGGCAAAGTTTGACTTCAAATAATCCCCATAATACCTAGGATTGGTTTAATGCAATCAACGGTACACCTACGTTTTGATCAAAAACAAAGTGAAATTCAGCCTCGGTCCTGTCCCGTCTAATTCAGTGCACTTACTAGAAACCTGGTAATTCACCTGCCTCTTTGAACAGTGCCCTCTCCCAGCTGAGGAAACTGTTATGAGAGCTCACCGCTGGAATAAATGCATTGGTATTACTGTATTTATCGTTGAATAAGAAGATAAGTTCAATGATTAGTTAATAGCCTGCCTTACCGAGTCATCTCCTCCTGGTCGCGGCTTAAGAGTTTGTGTGGCGCTCCGTGTGCTTGCACCTGAAGGTCTTGGCTAGGTAGGCTCCACGCATCAATTCAGGCTTACAGGGACGACCGCCAGCCGCAACTGAAACAACACGTCCGACACGTTTTAGTATGTGTACGAATTAGTGGATGGGTGAATTAGTATATGTGTGAATTATTATGTGTGTGAATTAGTATATGTGTGAATTAGTATATGTGTGAATTATTATGTGTGTGAATTAGTATATGTGTGAATTAGTATATGTGTGAATTAGTATGTGTGTGAATTAGTATATGTGTGAATTAGTATATGTGTGAATTCACTTGACGATCTTTCGCTTCTTAAAGAATAGCGGAGAGATGAAACTTTTGGGGAAGTATTTGGCGCGACGTGCACTTTTTTATAGCCCATGAATTTGAGAAGTATTGTGAACTCCAAAGCAGTAATTACGTCTCGTAGAATGAGTAGTCACTGCTATGTCTATAAATAATGGTCACACTGCAAGTCGGTTGAATGAGTAGTTCTTGCTATGCCATGCTTATAGATATTGGTCACACTCCAAATCCGTTGAATGAGTAGTTCTTGCTATGCCATGCTTATAGATATTGGTCACACTGCAAGTCCGTTGAATGAGTTGTTCTTGCTATGCCATGCTTATAGATGTTGGTCACACTGCAAGTCGGTTGAATGAGTAGTTCTTGCTATGCCATGCTTATAGATATTGGTCACACTCCAAGTCCGTTGAATGAGTTGTTCTTGCTATGCCATGCTTATAGATATTGGTCACACTGCAAGTCCGTTGAATGAGTTGTTCTTGCTATGCCATGCTTATAGCTATTGGTCACACTCCAAGTCCGTTGAATGAGTAGTTCTTGCTATGCCATGCTTATAGATATTGGTCACACTCCATGTCCGTTGAATGAGTAGTTCTTGCTATGCCATGCTTATAGATATTGGTCACACTCCAAGTCCGTTGAATGAGTAATCCTAGCTACGTTCATAGATTCTAGCCCTACTTCGAGTTCAATCAATCCAGATGATGTATCATTATATTATATAATCTCCATCAACAATTTACGTTACTTAGCAATCTCCTTATGGCTATCACCACCCGGACCTGGTACAATGGACTAGCACTACTTGAATAATTGCCCAATCATGCCGGATGAGGCTGACTAAGACTGAAAGACTAATAGTCCAGGTCTGAAAATCTTATTAGGTCTACGCATGAAGATGTCGACTGATCCGCTCTTCAATACCTCAGACATGACAGATTCTGTAAGTCATTCGCAGAAGCACTTTCATCTGCTCCAATAGCCGAAAATGTTATTTGTCATGCGCAAAATTGACCACACACAAAGCAAAAATTCCCGAGTTTTGTTATTGCCCTCGATGTTGTGGAACTCCGACGACCCAACCTTCGGAGCCATTTGGAGAGCAAGGTTCTACGGATTTTAAATATAGGCGCTACATCAAGGATTTGAAATAAATACCGAAAAGAGTGACCATCCAACAGTAACAGAAGCACTTGATTCACTCTTAAGTGCCTGCATTCACGAACGAACGCCCTTGTATAGGCCCGACTCATGGTCTTTAGATTTTGGAGTTTGCGTCGCCTCAACATGAAAAATATTCGCGTGTTTGTCTTCAAGTGAAGACAAACACGCGACAGAGGGGACTTGCCGATGATGTCCTGCCCTCTTAGGAGCTTGTTGGTCAATCGAACGTTATTATCACCAGACAAAACTCAAATGATCGATTGAAGTCAATAGTCAATATGAAGTTTACCGATTTTGACCTTCAATTATCTGTTTCGGTAGCTTCTTCAAGAGAGTCACTTACCACATTCTTTCAAGAAATTTTACAGGAATTGAGCAATAAACATCCGCCTAGTCCGTAGGATATTCCCAACACCCACTCGTAGAAAATGTCAATAAGGCATTGAAAAGTCGCTGAAAACTAAGTTTTTTGAAAGGTCGGGGCCTGAAAACATGCATGTCGACAAAATAGACACCAATCTACGGTGCCGGTACACTAAGTTTCCCTTTCGAGGAGGGTTGTCTCTTGCTCGGCGATCAATATTATCTGATGATCTTGCCTGCGGTGTTGATGGGCTTATTGCAGAGTTATTACAGGACTATTTTATATCGAATAGTTATTGTTTTGATGTAGTGTTTATTTCATGCGTTTGTTCGGCTGGCGGGGTGGTTAAGTTTGGGTTTTTATCGGTTATTAATATTTGTTGGTGAAGAATGATTACTAACATTGAGTTATTAGATTTTTTTTTAAATAGGGTTTATTACAAGTTTACAACATCAGATGAAGTAGGAAAAATAGATTTTACAGAATTAAATATATTCATTTTACTGTGGACTTCGTTAGATTGTAAGGTTTTTCGAACGTTTTAAATCATCGGAACAATAATTTAATAGGCGTAATTTTACTTTAATTTGTTGTAGAGTTTAGAAATTATTGCTATGTTTTTGTGTCGATATTGGATGTTGGTCTTGTTTTAGAATGAAGTGGTCATACACTATATGCTATAAGTATAGAAATAGTTCTGTTTATTTAATACAGTTTATTTTAATATTCAAGTTTATGCAATGCAGCCTCAGTAAGATAACTTGGTTTAGGTGATTGTTATTAGGTTTGAACGGGTTGCACGTCCATTGTAGGATATTAGCAGGGTACACTAACGAGACAGGGTAAAACGGACAGATTATCATCTGTCGCTAATTATGTTGCTAATTTTATGACAATGATTTTTATCTATGGCAACCTCCGCATCATCGATTGTGCTAGTGTCACTGGAGCCAACCTGCCATTCGGTGTTCTGACATTTTTTGTGAATTAAAGTGACTGTAGTTCAGCATGCTGTGTTGTTCAGTAAAGTTTCATTTTTTAGGTTTCCTAAATCTCTGACCTTGAGGAAACAGTGGTTGCTGGCTAAAGGCCGTCAGGATGTCTTCAATTTAAACAACGCCCGAATGTGCTTGGCTCATTTTGATGAGTTTTTTTAAACACTCCTTTAAAACACCTTGCTTCCTCATTTATACAATGATTGAAAAATATTAAAGCCTGATGCTTTCCCATCAAAAGGGTTACCGCATATGAGGAGGCCAACTGCAGAAGCAAGTAAGTTTTTTAGATCAGTGAACAACTGTGGTTCGCTGAAATTTATTATAGGACTCATTTTTGTTGAGAATGCATTTGGGTTGTGTCCCCTCCACTAAGAAACTCTGGGTACCGTTCTGGCTAACAACAAGGTTAGCCGCTGTTGATAGTCATCTAGACGGTACTGAATTGTCTACCAAGCTATCTATGCAGGTGGCTATGTGCATCATATTTATTATTGTTTGTAGGCGTTCAAAATTTCTTAGTATTTCAAGTCAATGTATATTGGGGCATCCAAGATGCCATGAAGCATGGACCTGGACCAATGCTTGTTAATTATGACACAACATAACCAAATGTGGGACTAAGTCTAACATACTGCCTGTGTGGTATAGGAGTTTGCCGTAACAGTGCAGCAGAAAAGAGGTTTGAATCATGAATTCACATACACAGAATTTAAACAATATCAATGTTTTCAATGAAAAAGTGACTACAAATCACTGACTTAGGTTGTCCCTCAAAGAACAAAATTGCAACTCAACAGAAGGCTTTCTATTGATAGGTATGTATAGAGGTACATGTACCTTTTATTCATAAATACATTTATATAATAGAGCTAGAGCTACAACATTTTACTTACCTGAATAGCCTTCACTACTAATGTATATGTTGATCATTGCTGTTTTTCTCACTATCTTGGATAATCTGCTAGTGCTTGTTAAGGATTCTACAGCTGCCAAGCTCTCACTGAGCCTGAATGTTAGAATATTGGGTATATTTGGATAGAAGGAGAGTTTGGGTCCATGCGGATGAAGGAATCACTGGGATATTTTCTGGGTTTTTGTGATTCAATTCAATGCACTTGCCAACCACCAATGCCCACCATATGACACTGTAATGCATCCATTGATATTATTGTACATCACAACGTCTCCTTTATCGGCTACCTTCTCAATATATGATGCATCTAATCAAGAGAATTTATGCTTTTTTTTAAGAAAAACTAATGACTGGGTCTCAGATTGTGTATCTTTGGTGCCAGCTATTGTCCGTACTGTTGAGTGCCTTTCTTGAAGGAAAATCTCTTCCTGTTCATGATATTTTAATGTTGAAAAATGCTTTTAATACTTTTGGAATTTACTTCTGCAAAGGTGAACAAATTTTGGAGAGTTAAGATTTGTTGGTCCGATGGGTGCTGCAGGCTTGCCTCTGCAGCTAGATTGTTTACAGAGCCAACTAATCCATCTCATGGTCCTTTGCAATTTATTATTGTGAAAAGGATCCAGTTGCCATCAATTTCAAAATAATTTTGATGAAAAGTCTTACCTGAGAAGATTATTTGCCTAATAGTTAATTGGTGGCAAATAACTTGATTTCATCGACTTTATAACTGTCTTTGAAACAAATGCACTATAACTGTGTTTAGTGTCGCATTCAGAAATTACTACAAAACTTAGATGATGAGATTTATAACCATGGCTTTTTTATCACAGAGTAAGCGGATGAATGACTGTCATTTGATTATTCCAATGAAAACTTTTCACCTCATCCTGCAAAACAAAATAGCAATTTTCTACAAAATTGCAAACCACTAGCGAGTTGTCAGTCTTCAAGGGAGTTTGGTTTCCTTGTAATAAGTGGAAGTCCTGCATCTTTGTCATGAAGTCTCGCTCTTCATTCACTAGCAGAGAATTTTCAATGTGTTCTATGTTTGCATCACAGCTAAATTTTACTGACTGTAGGCTAGAACGATCTGTATTAGTCCGCTTGTGGAATACAATTCAATGTGTGTAGTGTTCATTAAATCCAATCAGCAATGTCTCATTCAGTAGCTAATTTTGTATCTCCTCATTCTTGAATTTTTTTTAGGCAGAATTCTTGAGATGGAGGATTCCATTGTAGTAGTGTCCAGAGTGGGTCCAGATAGCACAAGGTTGTTCAGTAGGCAACAAGGTGCCCAGGAGGCAACAAGGTGCCCAGGAGGCAACAAGGTGCCCAGGAGGCAACAAGGTGCCCAGGAGGCAACAAGGTGCCCAGGAGGCAACAAGGTGCCCAGGAGGCAACAAGGTACCAGGAGGCCGAATGATGTCCGAGAGAAGCACTGCTACCCACATGGCACCAGCTAAATTAAACCTATTGTAACAGGCAGAGGGAAAAAATATATATATATATGTAGGTACATAAATTGGTAAAAATATGAGTCAAGTGGATAGATTTGGTAAGAATGAAGCTCAAATCAATGAAGAAGAACCTAACATGAGTATGGAAACGGGGACAAATATAGGTTAAGATAGGATAGAATGAGTCAGGTTTACGGCCATTATCACACCTTCAGTGAAAAATGTTAAAGTGGGTCTGGTGAATGCTCAAATAAGTCGAATATTCTGAATTAGAACGCAGTCTCAAAACAA
Organism: Gammarus roeselii; assembly: GCA_016164225.1. Taxonomy (NCBI): domain Eukaryota; kingdom Metazoa; phylum Arthropoda; class Malacostraca; order Amphipoda; family Gammaridae; genus Gammarus; species Gammarus roeselii. The sequence goes on from SDVV010028788.1 coordinate 8,204, forward strand.
AGCCTGAATTGAACAATAACTTCTGAGTGTCTAAACTGCAACGTCTTACAAACATTCATAAAACTATGACGTGCAGGAATAAGCATCTAGCAAAGACCTGCGATTGGATAACATAATTGAGATGTACATTCAATTATTGAAGAATTTCAACACTAACACTCGACACAAATCCGGTAGAATAGTTCTCCAAGGCAATATGGAACCGGGGAAACACATCAAATTTTTGAAGCATTACATCAAATAAGCGTATTTTATACCCAACATCCCATGAAATTAGGCAAATTTATATCGAATACAGATATATTCCTATGACATCAAATCAAAATGTACACCAACATCTAAAAAAATAGCTAAATAAGATTCTCTACTCTACCCTAAGCATGAACGATCAACTATTATATACGGTGTATCCTATCGCACCCGGATGATGAACCCTACTCCAATATCCGACGTGATCTGGTTCATGACTAAGATCGTATACTAACACAACAACCATAACAAAAATAACTGACATTTAACGCTGAGTTAATGTGAAATTTTTTATTTTTTCTACGATACCATTCAAATCTATAATAAATTCCTAGACCTAACTGATGCTATGCCTCTAGCAGGAAAAAATCAATGCCCACTGTGTCATAAAAAATGAACTCTACAATGCTTTACTAGGTCACTTCTCAGCAATCTACCACTGATATATAACAAATTTAGAGGTAACACCCTGTCATGATACGATGCCACAGACGTACCATGCATCTGTTAACCCATCTTCTCTGAACAGCCTCGAACAAAGACACATCCTGGACATAACCAAAATCTAGACATATTACAGTGGTCAAGAATGAGTCTCAGATAGTGTGTGGCCATAAAAACTTCCAGTAAATTGTCTTCTAGACGTTACACTATACATTTGCTAGGGATCAATGACGAAAATTCCACAAGGATGCAGAACGGACTTACACCTCTTAAACATACATTCCTATGATTATCGTGGAAAAAGATAACCTACAACAATAGCATATATAAAATAGCAAAATAAGATGCTCTACTCTGCTATAATTCACATTAAAAAGTGTAATACATTATGGTATCCATCCTAGTAAATCGGTCAAATTACACAAACAACCATAAACAGATCAAGCTTTTGCCTAATGGACTCTCTAACTCCTCCTAAATATTGAAGAATGATCCTACAATAAACATACAATACCCTAACAGCAAGACAAAGTTTGTAACAAATCGACTGTTCCATATCTATAATAACCACTTCAAATATTGTATTAGGATGAAAGAAGATACATAAAACACAAAAAAATGAACCACATGTGACTAAATTAAACCTGAAATAATGTTCTATATTGCAGATACAAACGTAATATATTCCGATATTGTATTGAATACCCAAAACCCTGCATCGAAGATGGAAATTCAACAGAGAATATACAAAACTGAAAGACCTATACTAAAACTCACGAGTTATAACAGAGCAGGAAGATTAAATTCTCCAGCATACCCAAAACATACATTTAAAACGTGACAAACAAGAAAAAAGCAGCATGTAACCAAACAAATAACTAATGTGAATAAGATACCTAAACATGCGGGCAACATAACTAAAACCTATAGTAAATGATGTGGAATACTTCTACACGAATACGGTACAGTACATACAGTATCTGATGAAATTAGCCTCAACTTCTGTCCAAAACAGGGTTAAATTAACATCTCTTTAACTAAAGTAACCACGGCTTAATCGTAACAGAATTTCATATATACATATAAAAATACCAAAATGATGCAATAACGTACCAATTATGCCTGAAATAGCTTGCTACATGGATGATGCAAGCCCTAAATACCCTAAAATGCCTAAATGAGTTAACTGATCGAAATTCCAGAAACAAAAAAATTCAATATAAATCAATCGGTCATTACTAAGTATACATAACATATTGTTTTAACTTATAGTAAATCCATATCGTTCAGGTATTTTCGCTATTGGAACACCGCGTCAATGGAACACTGATATAACTGTTTCAATACTGGATAATGCAATATGGGGTAGATAGATTCTCGTAACGAAAATACAACATCCTAAGAAAAAATATACATTACCAGCAAACAGCATGACAAATAATCCTTACTACTTCTATAGATACTATATACAGATGTAATAAATAGATGGGAAACCCAGAACCTTGCCTGTAATCCTATCTTCAGGCTGGTACAAACAGGGCTGTTCGCACACTAAGACTGCAAATTGAGTTATACGACATGCCTACCACACTAATCCTATAAAAGAATGTATAGTGATAAATGAACAAAACATACAAAAAATATCCCAACCCCCCACCGCTGCGAACCCACTAAACAACTTCCGAAATGAGTCAATTATACTCTTAAGTGATCCTCCTCTAAGAATGATTCAGTCATCCTGTAAATATTGTATCTATTTTCCTTCATCGGATATCTCACAGCATGGAAAAAATGAATGAAGGGGTTACTGCAGGAGTAAGTAAAGTATAGCGCAAGGGTACTGATTAATACAATCGGATAAAAATAACAATAAACTAATTGAATCTATGCTACGTGTAAAATTGATCAACAGCGAGCAACGTAGAAAATGATATCGAGGTAGAAAATTCATCATGAAGGTGTCCGGAAAGTGAGGCTTTTTAATATATAATAAAAAATATAAATTATTATCAATAAAAAAAATCTATAAATGTATGTTTGTCGATACCCCCCAAAAAAACATTCAGAGGACACAGCATTGAATATGCAATATGATATGCAACGAAGTTGCAATACCCCCCAAGCAATGAAATGCTAATACCCTTATGTAAATATATAACCCGTTAACATGTATAAACTTTCCGTTCGCTGACACCCGTCCTACCCTGGGCCCCCCGCCCTCTGTTTCTGCGCGAACCCCCGTACGCTTGGTTGAGTCAAGTTGCATGAGTTGCACCCTACCCCCCACCCCGCCCAAAAGTGACTCTAGAATGCCGTTTTCGGAGTACTTTATACTACTCTTGTGGAATCTCCGAGCTTGTATGCTCAACCGATGATAATTTGTCGTGCCTTTTCAGGTTTTTGTTCAACCATCCTGCCACTCTAACCTCCGGTTTAAATTACAATTGAATTGAACAGTGCTGTCCGTGACCAGGCTCAATTTTTGAAACAAAAACGTTGCGTGTATGGTGGTAATGCAAGAAACATAATGATATGCAATGTTCTGATATAAGTGACTTTCCACAGATCGTGCACCAGAGAAGGCTCCTTCAGCAGATGAATGCAGCATTTCGGCGCCTCAAGCTGCTGTCAGATACAGATACAGACACTGGGCCGCATCCCCCAGAAATGGGGGTGGCCGACGGCAAGGCGCACCTCATATCCTCATACGCTCACTCACACAACTTAGCCCTTTTGTGCTAAAGGGTCCGGCCGGTAGCCCCTCAACTTACACTCTGGGTCCCGAGTGCAGTCGGAGAAACCGTCGTCAGCAGCAGGGCCCGACAGTTTTCACTGGCTTACCCCCGCCGCGTCATGATGGCCTGCCCCCCCCCCCACCCACGACCATCCCGACAGCGGGATGCCAAGGGTGGGAAAGCACATCAGAGCAGCGTCAAAATCAACCATTCACAACCATTCTCCACTCACGCCTGTTCATTGCACGCTCTCTCGCCGCCTCCACATTCATGTCTC
>SDVV010028789.1:0-11908 GCA_016164225.1 Gammarus roeselii
TGCCAGGCTTGCACTAGCAGCCTGCCAGGCTTGCACTAGCAGCCTGTCAGGCTTGAACTAGCAGCCTACCATGCTTACACTAGCAGCCTGCCAGGCTTGCACTAGCAGCCTGCCAGGCTTGCACTAGCAGCCTGCCAGGCTTGCGCTAGCAGCTTGCCAGACTTGCACTAGCAGCCTGCCAGGCTTGCACTAGCAGCCTACCAGGCTTGCACTAGCAGCCTGCCAGGCTTGCACTAGCTGCCTGCCAGGCTTGCGCTAGCAGCCTGTCAGGGTTGCACTAGCAGCCTGCCAGGCTTGCACTAGCAGCCTGCCAGGCTTGCACAAGCAGCCTGCCAGGCTTGCACTAGCAGCCTGTCAGGCTTGCACTAGCAGCCTCCGTTTCTGTCACTGTCGACAATAAGCTTCCAAAAATGCAGTTTAAAACAGCGATAACAATTCCACGTCTCGCGCGGTGACCCTCAGAGAGCTGGTGACCCTCACAGAGCTGGTAACTCTTGCAGAGCTGGTGACCCTCCCAGAGCTGGTGACCCTCACAGAGCTGGTGACCCTCACAGAGCTGGTGACTCTTGCAGAGCTGGTGACTCTTGCAGAGCTGGTGACCCACAAACAGCTGGTGACCCTCACAGAGCTGGTGACTCGCAGAGCAGGTGACTCACGCAGAGCTAGTGAGTCTTGCAGAGCTAGTGACTTTCACAGATCTGGTGATTCGCGCAGAACTGATGACTCGCAGAGCTGGGGACTCGCAGAGCTGGGGACTCGCAGAGCTGGGGACTCGCGCTGGGGACTCGCAGAGCTGTGGACTCTCGCAGATCCGTAGACTCTCGCAAAGCTGTTGACTTCCGTAGAGCCTGTGACTCCACAGTAGTGGTGACTTTCTCGGAAATGGTCACTCTCTCAAAGATTATTGACTCTCGCAGAGCTGGTGACTTACAGAGCTGGTAACTAGCACAGATCTGGTGACTTGCAGAGCTGGTGAATTACAGAACTGGTAACTCTCGCAGAGCTGGTAACTCTCGCAGAGTTGGTGACTCACACAGAGATGGTGACTCTCAATGAGCTGGTGACTCGCAGAGCTGGTGACTCTCGTAGAGCTTGTAACTCTCACAGAGATGGCGACTCTCGTGGAGCTGGGGACTCTCGTGGAGCTGGGGACTCTCGTGGAGCTGGGGACTCTCGTGGAGCTGGGGACTCTCGTGTAGCTGGGGACTCTCGTGTAGCTGGGGACTCTCGTAGAGCTGGGGACTCTCGTTGAGCTGGGGACTCTCGTGGAGCTGAGGACTCTCGAGAAGCTGGGGACTCTCGTGGAGCTGGAGACTCTCGTGGAGCTGGAGACACTCGTGGAGCTGGGGACTCGAGCAGAATTTGTGACTCTTTCAGAGCCGGTGACTCCCGCAGTTCTGGTGACTCTCGCAGAGCTGGGGACTCTTGCAAAGCTGGTAACTCTCACAGAGATGGTAACTCGTAGAACTGGTGATTCTCGTCGAGCTCGTGACTTTCAAAGAACCAGTGACTCACATAGCTGGTGACTCTCCAAGCCAAGCGACTCTCGCAGAGCTGGAGACTCGTAGAGCTAGTGGCTCGCAGAGCTTGTGTCTTGCAGCGCTGGTGTCTTGCAGAGCTGGTAACTGATATATCTGCTGACTATCGCAGATCTGGTGACATTTTGCAGAGCTGGCCGATGCACTGTGTTTAAATACATGCGTCATTACTTCGTCGCAGCAGGTCATTCGTGGTAGCACGTAAGCGGAGGCTATCACTCGCTTTCAAGAGTTCCCCATCATCGAGGAGCTTCCGTCAAATGCAGCGATAGGTCGTTAATACAACTCCAACAGTGTCCACTTGGGGATGTGCCCAACTAAGGACCATAGAGCAGTTCCGAAGTTTTTCGAGCTTCCCTGTCCTCCGGAGCCCTTAAAATGTCCAACATTGTCCTATGTCTCCTAATGTCCTCCGGCACGTGTCCTGCTAGGCCTGTTTGGGTCGGGTCTCAGAGGCCCTGAATCTGTGTTCTGCGTCAGGCGTGTGGCAATTGAGTGGCGCAGTGCGTGCAGTGTTCCTCTGTGAGAGCAAAGGAGATAAAAGTGGATGAAGCAACTAAAGAGGTCTCAGTTTCCAGTTTGTTGTCAGTGTGGTTCACGGGAGAGGGCTAATCGATAGGATCAGAGACAGTGCGAATAGTGCTTGGCGAGGAACAGTGCGGCTTCAGGAGTGGTAGAGGGGGTGCCGATCAGATTTTTGAAGTGAGGCAAGTCTGTGAGAAGTACAGTTCGATCTGGAAATGTCGACCGATAAAATCGACAGGAAGGCGTCGTGAATGGTGATGCGTTTGTATGGAGTAGGCTGAAATTTATCGAATGTGGTCCATAATTTCTATGTTGGCAGCAGATCATGTTTTAGAACAGAAAGCTTGGTGAGTGCTTGGTTTCCTGTGAAAGTTGGGCTGATGCAATATTGTGTTTTGTCTCCGAGGCTGTTCATTAAGTAGTATTAGGTTAGCGCAAATTCAAAGGGTCGAGGTTCCTGTGCAAGTAGGGCTGATGCAATATTGTGTAAAGTCTCCGAGGCTGTTCATTCCGTATTATATTAGGTAAGCCCAAATTCAATGGGTCGAGGTTTTCAGCGGCTTGGAGCAAATGGGCGGGGTCGGGTGTTTATTCAGTTACTGTTTGCGGATGATACCGCACTGGTGGCAGATTCGGATAAGTTGTGTTGGTTAGTGTCTGAGCTTGGCAGTGTGTGAAAGAAAGAAGCGACGAATGAACGTGGATAAAATCAAAGTTATGAGAGTGACACTGCGGGATATTATCACTAATGAGGTTTGGGCACACTGAGGGATAGGATCAATAATGTGGTGTGGGCCCACGATGAGGTGAATGATAGAATATTGGTGAAAAGGGTGATGAAAGTGGATGTGAGTTGAGTCATAAAAGTAGACCGAAGTTTAGGTGAATGGATGACGTAAATCAGGCTTTAGTGTGGAGGTAGCTAAAGAGCGTGCAATGGATGGGAGAAAGTAGAAGATGGTTGTGAGTGAATGAGTTTTGACGCTGCGCTGATTTGTTTACACGCCGTTGGCATCTATTCGAGAATTAAGACGGACGTGGGCTGGGGAGAGGCCTGGGAGGGGCTGGGGATGGCCCGAGAGTTATGATACATCAAAGGCTACCAGTAACCGCATCGGGCCTGCTGCTGACACTGCTATCAGACCTTACTCCTGACCGTTAGTGTCTGCTACCGGGTCCTGGCTGGACCCTTTAGTACTAAAGAGCGAATTTTCCTCTTTTGAATGAGTGAATGCATGAGAGGAGTTTGAGGATCCCCTTGTCATCGGTTACCCCCCCCCCTTCCCTAACTTGGATTTGACCTTGTGTCTGTATCAGTCTCCGAACGACTTTTGTCGCAAGCGAGCCAACGAGCCTTGATATATAAGGACGGCGAGGAAATGCAGGAGCTAATTGCCCAGCCGTCTTTTGCCGGGCAGAACAGCCAGCTGGCTATTGTCGGCCCTGTTCCCTCAGCTGGCGGTAGCCCAATATTCTCAGTCAGTTGGCTGTCGTCGTCTATGCTTCGCCAGTTAACTGTAGCCGACCATGGTTCCCCAGCTGGAGGTTAATGACCCTTATCCGCTAGCTGACTGTTACTGGTCCGGATTCCCCAGCTGGTTGTAGCAGGTCGAGCTCCGATAGCTGCTTGTTTCGGCACTACGACACCAGTTAGTTGTTTGGTTGCCCTGCTCCACCAGCTGGTCATTGCCGGTGCTGTGACGCCAGTTGGCGAAGGCTGGATCGTGTTGCTGTCACTTTGCCACCGGCGGAAATTGAACGACAAGCTGAGAGGATTAGGAGAGCATTAGGGCGGGAAGGGATGAGGGGGAGGAGGAAGGATAAGGGGCATTAGGGAAGGGAGAAAAGTAATGAAGTTAGATCTAAGAGCGGGAAGGGGAGCATCAGAGATGGGAGGGGAATGGTGTGAACGTTAGAATGGAGCTTGAATGATTTTGATAACTCAGTGGGGAATGGCAGCAGCAGGATAGAGGATAGCGATGGTAGGGGAGGAGGCAGTAGGAGAAGTGGTGATAATGTGAAGATGGATGCCCCGTAGGGCAGTGGTGATGAGGTGAGGGTGGAGGTAACAGGGCAGTGGTGATGGTGGGAAGGTGTTGATATCCTTAGGGGCAAGGGTGATGGTGTGTGGGTGAGGGCATCAGGGGCAGTAGTGATTGTGAAGGTGAAAGACAGAAACACGGTGTGAGGGTGGAGGCAACAGGGCAGTGGCGATGGTGGGAGGGTGGAGGAAAAAGAGGCAATGGTAATGGTGTGAGGGGGAGTATTACCTTTCGAAACAGGGGTGACGGTGAGGGTGAGCAACAGCGGGAGTGGTGATGGTGTGAGGGGGGGGGGGCAAATGGGGCAGTGATAACGGTGTAAGAGGGAGAAGTACTTTTTGGGGCATTGGTGATGGAGTGAGGGTAGGAACTGCCGGAGCAGAGAAACTCCCCCACGGGGAGGAAGTTCCAAGTCCAACTCACGGCTGTCAACCTTTGAGCCCGCATTTTATTAACTAAAAGTTAATGATATCGATTGGAAAATTGGCGTCGTAAATTTCAATTGCATTTGTTAAAAATAGACTCTAATTCGTTGATGGTGTGAGGGTGGGGGGCAGGAGCAGTGCGAGATGGTGTGAGGGTGGGGGGCAGAAGCAGTGTGTGATGGTGTGAGGGTGGGGGGCAAGAGCAGTGTGTTTTTGTGTGAGGGTGGGGGGCTGGAACAATGTGTGATGGTGTGAGGGTGGGTCAAGAGCAGTGTGTTATGGTGTGAGGGTGGGGGGCAGAAGCAGTGGGTGATGGTGTGAGGGTGGGGCGCAGGAGCAGTGGGTGATGGTGTGAGGGTGGGGGCTGCTGGAGCAGTGTTTCTTTATGACAGATTGGGTATGATGGGGCAGTGAGTCATGGTCGAAGGATGCATGCAGGGGCAGTGAATAATGGTGGCCGGTTGTGGGCATGTGTGGGTCCTGCAGGAGCAGTGGTGATAGTGTGATGGTTTGCTTAATGGCACTATCAGTCTTACCGGCCCTCACTACCCCCAATCGCCCCTCGTATGTCCTTTGAAAGCACAGTATCATCAGCGAGTCTCAGCTTTTCTCGAATAGTTCCGTATAATGTCATGGCTTCTCTCCTGCACGTCACACAACTCATCACACGACTCATCACGCACATCACAAGACTCATCACACGACTCATCACGCTCATCACACGACTTATCATGCTCATCACATGGCTCATCACGCTCATCACACGACTCATCACGCTCATCACAGGTTTCATCACGCTCACCACACGGCTTTTCACGCTCATCACACGACTCATCACGCTCTGCACACAACTCATCACGCTCATCCTACGACTCATCACGCTCATCACACAATTCCTCACACTCATCACACGACTCATCACGCTCATCGTGTTATGGGTTTCTATCTATTAACCTCCTAATGAATTATTTTTGGTGATACGCAATAAAACACTCACAATTGCCATTGTTCTTTAATCAACAAGTCAGTGGAATCCTAACATACTTCACTCTAAATGGATCTAAGATCCTACACCAATACTCAATTTTAGGTCCTTCTGCGGTGGCCGCCGGTATTCGTCTGAGGTTGTCCGCTCTCCCCCTTGGCTAACTGTTCCCAATCACTCAAAATCTTAGAAAAAGGGAGGCGCCTCGCGTTAATGTCTGAGATTGGAATTGTCCAATGAGAACAGCTCTACCGTTTGCTAACTGCTAAAGAGCGTGTCTCCTGGTTTACTTGTGTCCCATTGGCACCCAAGTTATTTTGGCCGTTAGATTGAAGCAGGCACAAAAATACTGACCTCTCCACTTGATAGCCAGGCCCAAGTAGCATACACTTACGACGGTTCTCGTACGAGTAACCTAATCCGGGGGCTATCTGAAGAAATATACACAACGTACAGATTTAAAGCTAGGTATCAATGTAGATATCAACACGGCGGAGTCATTTAGTATAACGAAAACCATTCCACACTCACAGTAAAATAGCTTGTTATTAGTACTGCCCATATTAAAATTGTCAACTATACTTCAGTCTTTAATGCGTACAATAACATAAAAACAAATAACAGTCAAACACAGTACTCTTCCACACTCTGGGGCGTCTTGCCGCTCTAGCCTGGGGTTAGAGGAATGTCAAGTGGGGTGCGGTTCGGTATCGTACCCAGGGCCCGTAGTCGCTGAAAGCAGCGACTGTACATAAATATATATAAACCGTTATGTAAAGTGTATAACACCCCCCTATGTTTGAGAATTTCACTGCCTCCTGGCAGATGATCCGAGACCTGGCGTCTTTTTTCGTGTGTGTTCTACGAATATTTCCTTCGATGAGGCTGAAGTTGTTGCTTGCTAGAGGAGGGGACCGATTCTCTCTCGGTACACCCGTCGATCTTCATGGGTAGACATCAACGCTGTTCATCACGAGGACGGTTATTCCGGGCGCGGTGTCAAAAGATCTCAGATGTTTCGCATTGTCAACACGCAGGGGCGTATTCCTTTTACGTGGACGGTGGTGATTAGAATCACCTCTGCTCGTCGTGGTTGGTGATTAGCATCACCTCTGCTCGTCGTGGTTGGTGATTAGCATCACCTTTTCATTCATGTGCCCTCCCGTTGCGGGAGGGTGCCTCTCGTTTTGTTTTTGTTTACGTACAGCTTGAGATTTCCTTGAGCTGGTACGGGCAACATGGCGGCATTAGATGTCAGGAGGAGAGGGTGGGCCCGGCTTTGTTGGTCTGTAGCCGCTTAGCCCGGGTGAGTGGCTGCCAGTGACAAAGGAGGGCAAAGGAAGTTTTTAGTGATTTGCAATATATGGCAATGCGTGTTCCCTTGAGTAACCAAGTCAAGCAGTGGCAAGGACATGATCCTAAGCAGCAGAATGATAGAGAATTCACTAACTCTTACATAGAGTTTGAACTTAAATCTTGAGTTGTTGATCGACATGGTTACTCAAGCGATTATATTGATTGGATTCTTCACATGGTCATAGGTTAGAGTGCACGGAAGAGCTATTTACATAAATTGGAGGTGTATTATTGTTTTCAAAAATTAGTCATAGACAAATGTTAGATACACAACTTCAAAACTACATATCATGGGACTAACACAATCCAACTCAGGGCTACACACAAATTAAAATTATGTTCACACCTTAGAAACTATTTTCTGCTACTTCTAAGATTGTATCTAGGCGTTGGTTCAGTTCCCGTTATTCGATCGGCCTCATCGGATTGACGGTCGCTCGCGACTGCAGGGAGGGCGGTGTGGTCGGTGATGGTCGACACCCCATTACAATTGTTGTGCGGGTAGGTGTCATCAAGTCGTAAGTGGGCCAGCTTCAACCTATTGATGTGCACAGTCTGGACGTTGCGGTCGGCGTATACACCACGGATCGTATAGTTGTCATTGTTTTGTTCGAGTACTCTGTACGGGCCAAGGAATTGAGTGGGCTAGCCTTGCGTACCTTCTGGTTTTGACGCTTCATTTCGTAGGTGAACTAAAGAACCCGGTGATATGTGTTTGCTATTCTCCGTTTTGTCGTAATACCGAGCTGATTTGTCAAGAGCTATCTTGGACCGTTTTCTTACTTGACTGGAAGCATTTGCCCTCAGCGACATTTCAACCGCGTGGTTAGTATCACTGACGTAATTGATTGGTTGTTTTGAGAAGAAGTCTCCGAAAGGGAGGTGAGCATCTCGACCATGAAACAGAAAGAAATGAACGTCGTTGATGCTTGTTTGGAAGGCGGTATTGATCGCAAGAGTAACAAGTGGAACGCTGTCGTCCCAGGTGAACGTGTCATCGGAGGATAAGTGACTCAAAGCGCGTTTTCATACGGAGTTCATTTTTTCCGTTAAACCGTTGCTCATTGAGTGGAAGCCAGTTGTTAGTTTGGTCTTTATTTCTAATTTTCGGAGGACTTCATTGAAAAGTTCGTTTACAAATTCTCCCCCCCCCCCTCCCTCGATCACTGACGATCTCGAGAGGACATCCATTTTCAGCGATGAATTGCATCAGGGCCCTGGAAACGACTTCGACGGATTTGTTTGGAAGAGGGTAAACGGAAACGGACGTTGAAAAATCATCAACGATCGTCAGGCCATATCTGTTGCCGGAGTAACTCGTCGGTAATTTGATCAGATCGACACCCACATGCTCCATTAGATAACTAACTGTTGGGAATTCGCCAAGCGGAGCTTTCATTTGACCTTGCCGATTGCGTTTCTGACAAGGAAGGCATTCACGAACGTAGCGTTTGATATCGGATGTCATGTTAAACAAAAAGAATCGGTCGCGAGCTCTTTCAACGGTTCGGAGAAAACTCATGTGAGCAGATATCTCGGAGTCGTGGGAAAGTCTTAACGCAATCGGCACGAGTTTCATTGGAACTACCGTTTGAATGTTGAGTCGTCCGTGTTGTCTATTAAATCGGAGGAGACGACACAGTATGCCATCGTCCATGAAGTATTCCTCGGCACCGCCCAATTTGGGAGATCTGACTGGTCTTCCTCCAGGAATTTTACTACTTTTCCCCAGAACGGGTCAGCTAATTGCTCTTGTCTGATCAGTGATCGGTCGAGGGTCAGGTCTGCGCTACTCTCTGGTCCGTCATCAACAAAGACAGCGCAAGTAACGTCTTTATCGGCTCGGACTTCGTTGTCTAACGTCTTTATCGGCTCGGACTTAACGTCTTTATCGGCTCGGACTTAACGTCTTTATCGGCTCGGACTTCGTTGTCACGGGTGCCCGGGACAAGAAGTCGGGAGCAAGATGAGCTTTTCCTTCTTTGTTCCGGATCGTATAGTCATACTCGGACAGCAACAGCGCCCATCTTGCGATTTGAGGGACAGATGTGTTGTGTTTAAAGATGTATCGCAAGGAGCGTGATCAGTAACCATTTTGAATTTATAGGCGTACAGATATGGATTGAAAAATGTAACGGCTTCGTGAATGGCAACTGCTTCCTGCTCGATTACTGAATAATTAAGCTCTGGCCCACGCAGTTTTCGACTGAAAAACGCTAATGGTAATTCGCCATTGAGATGTTGTTGATTTAGCACTGCTCCAATTGCAACTTTTGAGCTGTCGGTGTGCAACACAAAAGGTTCAGAATAATCAGGGCATTTTAAAATGGACGAGGTAACAAGTTGATTTTTTAATGTATCGAAAACCTTTTGGTGCTCACCGGTCCAAGATAACTTTACGTGTTTTTTTCGTTAGAGCAGTGAACGGGGCGGAGACGTGCGCATAGTCTCTAATGAACTTCCGGTAATAACCTGTTGCCCCGAGGAACCGCCTCACCTGCTTCACAGTTTAGGGGCGGGGCACGTCAGAGAGCCCGCTCACTTTTTTTGGGTCGGGCTGTATGCCCGTGTTATCGACAAGATGTCCCAAATGTTTTACCGAGTTAGAGACGAATTGACATTTCTTCAACCCCAGTTTGAAACCACATGACTCAATCTGATTGAAAACTTCTCCCAGATGAATCATATGTTCCTCAAAGGTGCTCGAAAAAATTACAATGTCGTCAACACAACAGTACAAGAATTTGCCGAGGTATTTACCGAAGGCAAGTTTGCACACTCTTTGGTACACACTGAGCGAATTGATCACACCGAACAAATTTCTAGGATTCGATACGCGCCAGTATTAGTTCGAATGTCAGTTATGTCACGAGACTCTTTGTCGAGTTCTACCTGCCAGAAACTAGACTTCATTTCAAGGGTGGTGAAGACTGTGGCACCTGACAACGACCCTAAAATCTCATCAATCCTTGGGATGGGGAATACATCCCGTTTAATTAATACGTTCACCTGACGATAATCGGTTACGAAGCGTAAATCACCATCTTTCTTTTTAATTAGCAGAACCGGGCTGCTCCACGGTGACGCACAGGGTTCAATAACTCCTTGACTGAGCATCTTTTTGACGTGCGTTTCGATTGTTTGTCTTGTGGAGTGAGAAATGCTGTACTGAGGAGTGCAAATAGGTGTGTGCTGTTGCACGTCAATGTTAGCTTTGAAATTTTTGACATGCCCTAATTCATCTCCCACGGCAATGGCATCTCTGAGACTGTTAATTAAATTAGTAACGGAGGCTCGATGTGTCAAATGCAAATGTTTAAAATCTACGTCATCCAAAACTTCATCAAAAATAAGGTCATTCCGTTTGTTTTTACTGTCAATCATTTCTGAATTTTTGCAGTGAATGTCGACTTTCTTAAGTTTAGCGAAATTTATTTTTGAGTTACCATCATTGTCAATTTCCACGAATCTCATCATTTCACTGTTATTATCTCCGAGAGCCAATTCTATCGTAACTACAATGTATTGGGAGCAACTTTAACATTCTTTTCACTACAATTAATAAAAGTAGTCGGTACTTGACCTTCTTCGACAATCGCAAGACATCGAGGAATCATCCATGAAAGTTTTTGCTTTGGGAGACAACAACTGGTTTTCCGTTCAAATGCAGGGGTATCCTGACGCGAGCGAATACTGCAACTCCAACTTCTACATTCAAATCATTATGAGCTTTGCAGACACTGAGAGATTTTTCAATTTTTGATGCTTGCACTACGCTCACTGTTGGAGGATCGTAATTAACACCGACAAAGGGATAATTAATTTCGTAAATTGAAACGCAACCTGAACGGTCTGGAAAGAATTTTATTTGCGCCGACGTTCTCTGCAAGAAATCTTTACCTAGCAGTAATGCGCCTGTGAATTTGACACTTTGACAAACTATTACTGCATATTCAATTTTATTGTTAGGAAAACAGAAACCAAGATCAATTATTCCTTCAGTTTTTAACTCTTTGCCATTAACTGCACACAGAGTTTTTGCACAGGGTCGCATTGTTGCTCCAGTTTCAATCTTTGCGAGCGATACTGGACTTGATGAGGGTCACTCTAGAACCACTGTCAACAAAACACGTCGTCGTCTGGTCATCAACGGGTAACGAAATTGAGCGGGCAAGATTTCGAGAGGGCGCTCCAAGTTTTACTCAAATAGTTATTGCTATGAACTTCAAAGCAGGTACAGTCACGACGGGATGTCGGCACGTTATACGGTAGAAGTCGTCCTATCGATCGTTGGTACCGAGCGCGGGAAACAAAGTTTGACCCAGTGTTAAGCATGTATATTGACTGGGCAAACGGTTGTTTGTTGCTCATAGGACGTTCCTGAAAATTTACGTCCATGCTCTCACTGAGCGTCTCGCTTTCGATTCGCCTCATTTTCGTTACAAAATCTTCCACTGTGTCTGGTTCGAAGTCCGACAAAAAAAAAATTAACAGCTGTGATTTTGTGTTTGAAAACAGAATCCCTAAGAAAATGCTTTGAGCTTTTGGGCCACTGGGTCACTGCAAATCCTGCCAGCTGGTAAGTAAACGAGTGTTGAAGCGAGATACACATTCATCAGGTTTATGTTTCATAGTCAGTATTTTTCGAATAGCGACATGACGGTGCATAGTGACGGTGCCGTATTGCTTTTTGAGCCACTCACTCACGTGAGCAATAGTTTCCAACTCGCTCCGGTACAAAATACACTTGTCCCACACTGGCCCCTTAGGCTACATTTCAGGTATTTAAATTGAAGAGCTTCATCATCATATTCTAACGAGACACGTGACATGAAGTGTTTTAAAAAATGCAATACGTCTCCAGTCCCGTCATAGAAGGGAAACTTGTCATGATGGCCTAGGCAAGGACCGTTTGCCATTTTGGTCTTGCAGTTAGGCAACATGACATGCAATGAATTGCACTACAGTATGCCTGGCATTACAAATCCGATATATAATATGCAATTGAAATTGCACTCAGTTACCTAAGTTAACATA
>SDVV010028790.1:0-11908 GCA_016164225.1 Gammarus roeselii
TTATATATATGAAGCTCATGAAAAAATTTCATTCTCCAATTTTCCTTGATCATCAGCCTCAAAACAAGATGAATTCATTTTTTTTAAACAGTAAAAGAGTTTGTAAGGCTCGCCCCATCCAATTCTAAAACTTATTTGCTGGTAAAGAATGTTTTAGTTGAGGGACTATCACCAAAGCTCTATAAACTGTTCGATGTAGTCGTTCAGTTTTTTTTATTGATTTCATGCTCGTAGATGATGTTTTGGAGTGAATGACATTTCGGTCACATGACTTCTAGGTCACATGACATCTCGGTCACATAACATCTCGGTCACATGACATCTCGATCACATGACATCTCGGTCACATAACATCTCGGTCACATGAAATCTCGGTCCCATGACATCTCGACCACATAACAGCTCGATCATTTGACATCTCGGTCACATGACATCTCGGTCACATGAAATCTTGGTCATATGACATATCGGTCACATGACATCTCGGTCAAATGACATGTCGGTCACATAACATCTCGATCACATAACATCTCGGTCACATGAAATCTCGGTCACATGACATCATGGTCATATGACAACTTGGTCACATGAAATCTCGGTCACCTTACATCTCGGTCATATGATATCTCGGTAACATGACATCTCGGTCACATGACATATCGGTCATATGTCATCTCGTTCACATGGCATCTCGGTAACTTGAAGTCGGTCATATGACATCTCGGTCACATGACCTCTCCGTCATATGGCTTCTCGGTCACATAACATCTCTGTCGCATACCATCTCGGTCACATTATATCTCGGTCATATGACATTTCGGTCACATCACATCTCGGTCACATGATATCTCGGCCTCATTCAATTTCCAAGTGTCATAATTTTCTCGTCTTATTAGAGCGATTTATGCGACACATCGAAATGCTGAAAAGAAGGCAGCCTTTTCCCGCAATTGTCGCCAGGAACTCGTTCTCACTTGGGAATATTGCACTTAAAAGTTTGAAACACAGAGGCTTGTCATGTTTCTGTTAAGAGGACATGTGATGACTCCATCTGATTCATTTAATTATCTCAATGCAGTGCTTATTAATATGTTGTTAGAGCTGAACTTTCATGTTGCTTTGGTTGCATGAATTAACACGTTGAATTAAATGCGATCAGCGCCGTTGGAAACAAACCACCCTCCGGATGAACTGTTTTCTATTGATGTAGACTCAGCTCAGTAAAAGATAGCAGTGAGGATATCATCAAGATACAAAGTATTTGAAGCTCTGTCATATACCAAATAAATTGATCAACAATGCTCGAGATGTTACGTTCCTGTTCCATCATTATTGTCGGTGTGCGTTTTTCTATGACACAATTAGTCAAATATTCGTTGCGAGGCAGTTACACAAATATCAAAACATCAAGCAGAAAGAAGGATCCGTAAACTTCTTCAATTGTGTCTAAATCACTTTGCAATACTCTCATGGTCCATATAGATTTATGAAGAAACCATCCCCAATAAAAGTGACGGATACGCAGAAGCTTCCATCATATCAAGTTGACATGGGAAGTTGCAATAATCAGAGGCCGTTGAAGCTTACCTTTAATGACTGAATAATTAATCGGTCGTTTTGTCAATGCTATGCGATGCCTAAGAAGTTTACTAGTATGCACTAATCAGTTTATGGGCCTTTTAATGTAATTTTGGAATATTCGGCAAACAGAAACTAGTGTTAATGCGCCAGTTGGTACTTCTTAAGCCCCATCTCAGAGTATTCACCATGAGACGGTTCACACCAGAATACGATTTTTCCACAATAGGAAAATTTGCACATAAATTCAATCGAATGGTTACATCCCTTACTCTTTCATTACATGTTTCATTTATTGGATAAGCCCAATCTCCAGATCAGAGGGATGGTGCACTGAAAATGTTTTTTTCTATTGCGTAAACAAAAAGGTACCACCGGTGGGAAGCCATGAGAGTCTAACTCTATTGTGTAAAATTAATTTGATTCTCTCGAATTTTCATTTATATATTACAAGAGCAATATTATTTGAGACAGCATTTTTACGAGGGGTCGAAATTTCCAGTGCGACAGGGTCATTTATTACCAACTTTTTTATCCAAGATGTGAAACCGTCTTAAATAAATATGTCCTCATGACAAAGGATCAATTTCATCCTGCATCTTCATCCCAACAAGATGTAAACCTCTTCGTCCAGCCCCAAAATGTGCTGATGTGGATAGAACTTCCAAAATGTGACTCCTATACCTCTGTGAGGCTTCGGTTTAATTCTTTGACGATCAGATCATTTCAGTTTTGAAGAAAACTGGCTAACTCTCCTGATTTGAAAGAAATTGAATTGCCACTTTGCTGATAAGATTTTATTCCACAACAATTTGTGGAAAGTTTCAACAGAAGTTTTTGATAACTGCTCTAATTGACTTATTAAGAACTGTTCTCCAAGCTGTTGAAAATTGACTAAACTTAGCTGGAAAACCTTGACCATGTTCAGAAACCCACGTGAATAAGAATCTATCAAGTTTCACTGCTAAACATTATTGGAAGATTGCAATGGATGCATCGATTTAGGAGCCCGACAAAGTTCCAAGTAAATGGCAAACTATGCGAAACGGGAAACATTATTTAATCAGTTTAAAAGTGCTTTTACGATTTGAAATTGGAACACAATTATGATAGAGAAATAAAATGTGAGACTTTTCATTCCTTCTCATTATTCTAAAATAATATTGTACATCAACATCAACATAACAGTGTCTGCTGAAGTATACAATGCTTTATTAGTATACATTATGAGTGAATATCATATTGTAGTATGGCTGTGTTGGTTTCGATGGCAAACGGCCAGGAATTGCCTTTGAAAAAATAATTATGCATTGTCCTCAGACATTCGATGATACGCAACCGCTTCAGACCACAATTGGGCTTATGATCGTTGTTACATTCATGTGAAAGGAACGAATCAGCAAATTGTTTCTCCATTGAAATAAAATTCATATGAACATGATGTTCAAACACGCTTTTTATGAAAGTGCTTTGAGATAAGACAATAATAGCTGCAATCTTTCAAATTTCCTTGGGAATCCAAATCCAAATGTAACCACCATGAGCGGTCTGGCAGATAATAATTAGGAATGTCCCCATATTGATACACAATACGCATTGATATGTTTAGGAAACATATGCAGTGAAAATCTTCACCAATAAAATTCTGGGAACGCCACCAAAAAAAGTCTGAAATAAATATCCCAATAACTACTGGTTCGAACAGTCAGCTAAACTGGCATATTGAATTCCGTAGACTTAAGTACTCACCGGTGTTCCGAAGAGTGTCCTTGTGGTATCCAGAGTTGAAGAACTTGTAACCATTGTTCAGAAAACTGCCTTCACATACGAGAGTCTGATTGAAACTGTGTTTTATAAGGCAATGTGTTTATGATTTTTAGAGTGATCGAAGAGTAGTTACTGAACGTGATGGAGCCCCACCACATTTCAACAACTTTGAAGGTATTTTCACATTATAAATAAAGTGATTAACTCGTATATGAAAATATGATCTATGCTAAAACCGACAAACTGTTAAAAACTTACCAGAAAGCCATACAGCTCTGTTGTTTGAACACTGTTGTTACAGCTGTATTGTTCAAGCACTGATGTTACAGCACTGTTGTTACAGCACTGTTGTTACAGCACTGTTGTTACATCACTGTTGTTACAGAACTGTTGTTACAGCACTGTTGTTACATCACTGTTGTTACAGCTGTGTTGTTCAAGCACTGTTGTTACAGCTGTGTTGTTCAAGCACTGTTGTTACATCACTGTTGTTACATAACTGCAGCACTGTTGTTACATCACTGTTGTTACAGCTGTGTTGTTCAAACACTGTTGTTACAGCTGTGTTGTTCAAGCACTGTTGCTACAGCACTGTTGTTACAGCACTGTTGTTACAGCACTGTTGTTAAATCACTGTTGTTACAGCTGTGTTGTTTAAGCACTGTTGTTACAGCTGTGTTGTCCAAGCACTGTTGTTACAGCACTGTTGTTACAGCACTGTTGTTACATCACTGTTACTACAGAACTGCTGTTACAGCACTGTTGTTACATCACTGTTGTTACAGCTGTGTTGTTCAAGCACTGTTGTTACAGCTGTGTTGTTCAAGCACTGTTGTTACAGCACTGTTGTTACAGCACTGTTGTTACAGCCCTGTTGTTACATCACTGTTGTTACAGCTGTGTTGTTCAAGCACTGTTGTTACAGCTGTGTTGTTCAAGCACTGTTGTTACATCACTGTTGTTGCAGAACTGTTGTTACAGCACTGTTGTTACATCACTGTTGTTACAGCTGTGTTGTTCAAGCACTGTTGTTACAGCTGTGTTGTTCAAGCACTGTTGTTACATCACTGTTGTTACAGAACTGTTGTTACAGAACTGTTGTTACAGCACTGTTGTTACAGCCCTGTTGTTACATCACTGTTGTTATAGCTGTGTTGTTCAAGCACTGTTGTTACAGCTGTGTTGTTCAAGCACTGTTGTTACATCACTGTTGTTGCAGAACTGTTGTTACAGCACTGTTGTTACATCACTGTTGTTACAGCTGTGTTGTTCAAGCACTGTTGTTACAGCTGTGTTGTTCAAGCACTGTTGTTACAGTACTGTTGTTACAGCACTGTTGTTACATCACTGTTGTTACAGAACTGTTGTTACAGCACTGTTGTTACAGCACTGTTGTTGCAGCTGTGTTGTTCAAGCACTGTTGTTACAACTGTGTTGTTCAAGCACTATTGTTACAGCACTGTTGTTACAGCACTGTTGTTACAGCACTGTTGTTACAGAACTGTTGTTACAGCACTGTTGTTACAGAACTGTTGTTATATAACAGTTGTTACAGCACTGTTGTTACAGCACTGTTGTTACAGTTCTGATGTTACAGTTGGGTTGTTACAGCTTTGTTGTAACACCAGAGCATTGTTGTCACGTTCGTCTTCACTTATCATCATAATCATCAATTGCACCAGAATAGCAACCATAATTGTAAGTCATGTGAACTATGGAAGTTATTAATTATATTTCGTGATGAGCAAAAAAGCAAAAGCAATTGTCAACCATTGCTGTCGACATGACCCACATCCCTTTCAATTACTCTCGCCCCTACCTTTCACCTACATCTCCCTACTATCCCGTCCCCCCTGCCCCACAAGCCCGAGTCGTTTATTCCTCTATCGACTTTCTCAAAATTAGGGTTGGTGAAAAGGCCGTCGGAAGGAAAAATGAAACCAACAGCGACGAAACACTTTGTATTAGTCATCTGAGCTAATTTTTTTATTGTCCAATTTCAACATAATCCTACTCGTATTTTGATCATTGAAGTGAAATATTTGAGCAATAGGCTAGTGTGTGGCTCTTTTTGATCAATAATTGTGATCTTCATCGCCAAATTAGCGTGTTGATAAATATATCACGCTGTCACCACCAAAAATATTATAGAAAACGATGCGATAGCAGCGTTTTGTAATGTAGTCATGACTGGACTCTTCTAGTCTGGGTCTATCACTCGAGGCGTACGAGAAGATGCGAGGCTCGACTTTGAAGTGGTCAATTCCATCGCAATCCCTTATGAAGAAGGAGAAAAGAAAGGGGCACTTTATATGAAGAGTCCATTGAATATGATTCGAATTTTTCGATGTCAATTTTGTAGGTGTATCACTATTTAATTCGGACGGAGCATATTGGAAAACATATTTTCACTCATACAACTGGGCACTTATATTAAGGTAAAATGCGAGGCAAAAAGATCTAATATATAACAATGGATATTACTTAAGTGTATACAAACTTATCTCTATTTCTGCGTCCATTTTTAAAAACCACATCGAACAGCACACGTCTAACCTAACTGGACTTCCCTGACAGAGCAACGAAAAATTTGTTCATTTTTTTTCTCAGGTCTGTGGTATTGGCTACGTACGTGTCTACGAACAAGACGTCAAATGATCGGTTGATCATTCTCGTCAAAGTCCGTTCCTTCGCGATATTGACTTCAGTCTAACACTCTCCTCTCGAACAACTGTCGAGAGGAGAGTGTAGCCAAGCGAAGGCAAAAGGAACGGCCGTGAAATGAAATGTGTTTATACAGTGTTTTTCCAGAATATAAATGGCTTGCACAAACAGTCTTGTCAAGCGTTGGCTTTAGCTGTTTCAATTTGGGTTGAAATTTATTTGTGCGAGTAATTTGTGCTGAATATATATTGAAATACTTAGGTTAATAGAAGCAAAACGTGTACAATCATTTGCTCGATTTCTTCTACAGTTATATTTTCACTCATGATAACCACGAATTTACATTTTCAATGAGCGGTTGTAAATTATCCATGTTGAATGTAATATCAGAGTGCATGAAACTTCCTGATATACCAATTCAACTCCCTTGCATGCCAATGCAACTTCCTGACATATCAATACAACTCCCTTGCATGTCAATACAACTCCCTGACATATCTATACAACTTCCTGACATGCCAATACAACTCCCTGACATATCAATGCAGCTCCCTGACATACCAATACAACTCCCTGACATACCAATACAACTCCCTGCCATACCAATAAAACTCCCTGACATACCAATACAACTCCCTGACATACCAATGCAACTCTTTGACATAACTATACACTCCCTGACATACCAATACAACTCTCTGACATACTAATACAACTAATTGACTTGCCAATACAACTCCCTGACATACCAACACAACTCCCTGACATACCAATACAACTCCCTGACATACCAACACAACTCCCTGACATAACAATGCAACTCCCTGGCATACCAATACACTCCCTGACATGTCAATACAACTCCCTGACATATCAATAAGACTCCCTGACATGCCAATAGAACTCCCTGACATACCAACACAACTCACTGACATACCAATACAACTCCCTGACATACAGACACACCTCACTGACATCGAACAACTGATTTTGCAATCAACTGTACGTGACGTTTGCAAATTTCTCCGTGGAGTTATAGATCAGATCTGTTGATATGTTATAGTAGCGTGATGCGTAACTCAAGCAAGGGCAGAAGGCGGCACTAGTGTTCCTGAATGCCACAACCTCAGGCTAACAGAGCTGGAGCCAGAGGTCTCCCTATCTCTGGGGTGGGTGCCTTAGAATGCGTCTCTTTAGGGCCTTCGAACCATGCGAAAGAACAGAAAGGAGTCTCATATGGATTCAGACGCAGTCAACCGCAGAGGCTGGGGTAGTAGCATTTGTCTGTGCCATTTTTTTTCTATTTCGCCTGTCTGTAGGTGAAGGCAATTAAGCGGAGCCGATCGAGCAATACTCTTTCACCTGAAGGCCCGAGACCAATGAGCCACGGATGTTCCTGGCTTAACTGTCTGGAGGGGCCGGTTTTTGGCTTCACTGTCTGGATTGACCGGTTCTTGACTTCACTGTCTGAAGAGGCCGGTTCTTGGATTTACTGCCTGGAGGGGCCGGTTCTTGGCTTCACTGTCTGGATTGACCGGTTCTCGACTTCACTGTCTGAAGAAGCCGGTTCTTGGCTTTACTGTCTGGAGGGCCGGTTCTTGGCTTCACTGTCTGGAGGGGCCGGTTCTTGGCTTCACCGTCTGGAGAGGCCGGTTTTTGGCTGCACTGTCTGGAGGGGCCGGTTCTTGGTTTTACTGTCAGGAGGGGCCGGTTCTTGGCTTTACTGTCTGGAGGGGCCGGTTCATGGCTTCACTGTCTGGAGGGGCCGGTTCTTGGCTTCACTGTCTGGAGAGGCCGGTTTTTGGCTTCACTGTCTGGAGGGGCCGGTTTTAGGCTTCAGTGTCCGGAGGGGCCGATTCTTGGCTTCACTGTCTGGAGGGGCCGGTTCCTGGCTTCACTGTTTGGAGGGGCCGGTTCATGGCTTCACTGTCTGGAGGAGTTGTATTGCTTATGAGTTATATTCTAGGAAAATGATAAGATGCAATGTGTATGCCATGTTTGTATGGTTAATAACTTAGACTTTTACTGTACTACACACTAAATAGCCAACCAAACTTATATAATGCAGTACTTGACGCGAATTACTTGCATGTGGTAACAAGGAAGTAACAAAATAGTTCATCAGCTTAGACGTGTTGTCAAGCCCATTAAAGATGTTAAGACAGATGGTTATCAGGTTCGTCTGAATTGAATTCTTAGGTTAGTGCATGGCTGCTACGATGAACGTTTTTGGTAAGCAGGCAGATATGCAAATTGACACGTTTGATTCAGGATATACACGTAACTGTGTGTAATTATGTCCTTTATATTGTAGTTATTGAAGTATTGGAGGCAATCTAGGGCTACCGAACATCCGGCCATGCCTACCCTCTATAACTCTGTAGATTACTATAAACAACATGTTTCCCGTGCATAAGAAAATTAGTACCATGATTGGTCGCTCTTAAGTAAAGGTTAGGTTACCGTTATATCCAACCCCGGCCAAGACGATGCTCACTTTATTTATGCGCGATGTATTTATGAACACCGAAACACTGAGTTACTTGGAATCGTTTTTTGGGATAAGTTTCAATTATCCAAACCATACACACCTTTCGAACTCACGGACTACCGGAAGAATCCATTAAAATAAGAAGTAAATAAACAATTTCATTTAATTATTACACCACGAGAGAAAAAAAAACTATTCATCAGATTACCTCGCAGAACAGAATGGTGTCACAATTTGCTGAGATTTTTCTTACTCGAGATAGAAGAGTTTCATTGTCAGAGAAAGGAAGGCCTATCTTGACGTCATCTTTTTTTAAATGAGTCTAATTCATTCATAACTTCCAACTTCGAATATGAACAATTGATCAGAAAAATAATAGACTCTGATGATGAACGAAAAAAAAACAATAATCACAGACTGATTTTTTATCCTTACAAAACATTGAACGGATGCTAACTCCTGAGACCTCCTCAGATGTAAACCAATATATATTCTTCTTAACTTTGGGTGTCATCAATTCGGGGAGTTATAGATCGGATCAATGAATTGGGGGAGTTATAGATCGGATCAATAAATTGGGGGAGTTATAGATCGGATCAATGAATTGGGGGAGTTATAGATGGGATCTTTGTTAAGGTAGAGGGGGTAGGCCGTTACTCCAGCAGAGCTGGAGGCGGTAGTAGTATGATTGAATTTCACAACCATACTACAAGTATGTTTGTAGCAGTAGTATGATGGGATTCCACAACCATAATACTAGTATGGTTGTAGCAGTAGTATGGTTGGCGAGTGATGAGGCCACATGTCTAACTTCTTTTTGGGGTCCCTAGGAAATAAATGGTGGAGGCATCTTCTTGGGCCTTCTGGCCCCTTTTAAAATACTGAAAAAAAAATCTGGATTTGGAGGAGGAAAAATACAATTTCGATTCATGATTGAAATCACTTCAGCTGATGTTTGAGCTAAATTTAAATTTTTCTTTAGCGGAAAACTACATCGAAGGAAAAAAGTGAATCTAGACAATAAGGTATATTATTTACTGGTTCATACATGTACACTTACAATACCTACTTTTTCTCCTATACAAAAATCTGAACAATGTTATTATTATTGTCTCTCACATTAAAGCAATCAACATTTCCATTATTATCATAGTAAGAGACAGTGACATGTAGTAAAGCTTACCACAGCGTAAAACATTTTTCAGATTATGGAATAGCATAGGCCAAATATTCATTATAAGTTAACATCATTATAATGTCATTACGCTCTGAAGAGACTCAACATTCCATGATCGCCATTTGTCAAGTACCCCCTCGTATCAATAAAATCATTGAAGAGTAGTAACTGGAGATGGTTATATCATTAGATCAGCAGAGAAAGTATCTTCATACATTAAACAGCTGATCACACATCAGAGAAACTGGGCATCACCGGAGTGAATAATGAAAGAATCATCTCATTCACTATCGTAATATTGCAACGCATTAGAGTTATAGAATCAAGGGCATCTGAACGTTGAGGTGAAGCAGTGTTGGCGAACGTGTATTAGTTCGTTCTCACGTTTACTTACAAATTATAGAACTGTGTGACTATGAACTAGAGGAAAAAATTATCCCGTTCTGCTGTGCCACGCCTGTCATACATTCTAAATAATTGGTATCAACAACAGAGAGTAGTTCCCTCAGCCAGCAATTAGGTTGGCTGAGTTACCATGAAAGGCCTAATAAACTACTGTCCCCCTACCTCAGGCACCCCTTAATAACACCCAAGCCAGCAGACCAAGTGAACACAGTTCACAGTGTTTATCCTTCTTGGGAACACTATCCTGACCCACCTTATGTTGCTGACAATGAATAACCCAGCAGGAGAGAGGAGTTTTATGCAATAAATCTCATGCCGTGAACACTATATGACATTGTCATGTAGGACAAAGGGATTGATTGTGGTATAAATTGTTCGGAAAAAACGAGGAAAACAACAGGCCATACATTCGGGATATAATGTAATTAAATATATATGAATTATTGTTTACACACATAGAGATAAACTGAGTCAGCTTATATTAAACGTTCAGAATATCTCGGGTAGTCATGCAAGTGAATAGAAAACAACAGCAGCTTGTAGTACTACGGGTATCCTGCTCATCACTACGAGCGTTGAATGATATAACGAATTCATGCACAAGACATGCAATCATATATCAGTGAATTAATTTTCAAAATTCTCATAATTGTCCATGTTCCTAAATATTTATGTACAGAACTCTAAGCCGGAAAAGTACAGACTTCCAAAAATAGAAGTTTCCTGCTTCTCTGAATATCAGCACAGCCACCAATTCTTCTATCTCTTTCGCCTGGCCTTCATGGCTGTGAGATAAATCTAAAGTAATTTTGCCATGGGCCCTCCAACATTTACCCCTGATGGGGGCATTGAGGATAGGAACGACTAAACGGATTTGACACAACGGACTCATGGGACGAAGAATAAATGTTATTGGGCTCAAATTAGATGTTTACAAGATGATTATAGGGATCGATTGTTATATTCCCAGTTCGCATTTATCGTCTGAATTTATACAGGTATTTGAATTAGTTGTAATTAGGGTTAACTACTGTACTTTCCAGTCAGGGAAACTGTGAAGGGGGATATCTCACAGAAGTAATATCCTCATCATCTCTCAAGGGACTTCAGATACTTTCTACCGACAAAGTTTTTGCTTTGATCATATCTTTCCTAAGCAACCGTTCAAAATTGTATGCAGATGTTTGTTGACTCGTCTCTCCAGTAGAAAAACATTGGACGTTTTTTTTCTTCATTATTTTTTAGGAACTATTGTAATGACATGAAATGTCTGCTCTAAATTGACCAGATTTTCAACAGCTTCCACCCCAAGCTGAAGCAATCAGATCCTCTGCCGGAGAGGGTAAACCACTAGAAGCTGATGGTACTGGCAGATGACTATCGAGATACGAGTTGGCGGCTCCTACCATCGAACAGGAAGCGTGAGGAGTCCAAACTGGCTCTACGACCGCAACAAATTCCTGCTACAAATAAGGCAGGAAGTTTTATATCTTATCAAACGAGATAACCAATTGTGCAATGCTATTTTATGTCATAAAATTTGAAGAACCTTCGTAATGAGCGAAAAGCTATAATTGAGCAATGAAAGATAAAGTGGCCAAACGATGCGTGTGTCAAGCTCAAATGAGAGGAGATGAAGAGCATTTACAGTCAAATACGTTTTCTCCTGTTACGAACCTGTATTGATTAAAGACAATCGCTAGCAATCGATTTGAGAAAGATATTTGACCTTATCTAAAGGGGAACAAACTGAAATCAGCATTAGCTCTAAAATAGGTTTGTCGTAACTACGCTTTTCATTACGAAACAAACAGCAATGACGATTT
>SDVV010028791.1:0-11908 GCA_016164225.1 Gammarus roeselii
CATAGTGCGTACGCTTGGGGTTGATATATTATCTCCTCCATTTGCCCACGCGCATTGTGCGTACGCTTGGGGTTGATATATTATCTCCTCCATTTAACAACGATCATAGTGCGTACGCTTGGGGTTGATATATTATCTCCTCCATTTACCCACGCGAATAGTGCGTACGCTTGGGGTTGATATATTATCTCCTCCATTTACCCACGCGGATAGTGCGTACGCTTGGGGTTGATATATTATCTCCTCCATTTATCCACGCGCATTGTGCGTATGCTTGGGGTTGATATATTATCTCCTCCATTTACCCACGCGCATTGTGCGTATGTTTGGGGTTAATATATTATCTCCATTTACCCACGCGCATAGGGTGTATGCTTGGGGTTAACATATTATCTCCTGCATTTAACCACCCCTGAAGTGCGTATGCTTGGGGTTAACTATACCTTAATCAACACTTGTTGCATCTTCACCAAGAATACAACACTAATGAGTGATAACTTCTGTTCAAATTAACTGTAATTGGAAAGACTGGTACCGTTTATTTTCAAGAAATAGCTTTCCGTATTAGCTACATCATGAATAAATTACTTCGTACAAGGAAATAGTTCAGAATAAGTATAATAGGGCAAATTTAAACAACGTTATACGCACCTGTAGATACAGCTATATGAGGCATCCAGTATCTTAGCAACAAGAATTAGAATATTATCCCTAGTTAAAGATTCTGGACCGTCATCCACTTTGAAGAACGCAAGTGCCTAGAGTACATTCATGTCCCACAAAAGAAGTGGGAGGAAGTGTATTCACACTCTTTGCAATAAGAGCCTAATTACGTGCCATGTAATACAAACTAGTTCAAGTGTGACCACATAAACTAGTTCAACTGTGACCACATAAACTAGTTCAAGTGTGACCACGTCACGTGCGCCGTCTACAAAGAAGTCTATCCAAACCTAAAACGCTAACTGCGCCGCTTCTACCCAGGAGTCCGTGCGATGAATATAAATTAGCATTGCAATAATAAATAGCTAGTTAGGAGGTATATTAAATAACAACAGATAGCCCTACTAGCTATCTAATAGCTTAGAATAGCTGTACCTACCTACGTATACAAATAGTTAGACGATCTAACAACGCTAATAAGTGGATCATAATAATAATGCCCTGGTTTTTCAGAGGTAGCAAATTCTTGCTACCTTAAGGCACTGGTCAAAATATTGACTTCATAACAATCCCTATAAGGGGAAACGGCTTTATGCCTATACATTATGCCTATACATAACAATCAAGTCAACCACGAACCTGTAACAAGGACGTTCGCTATTGATACAAAAGACCATTTTGTACAATTCTATAGCCAATACATGAGGCTGTCTTTGTTAGCCCTGGTCGATAAGTCAATAAACGAGCTGATATGGCAAGGCGTTCCTAACTTCAAACAAACCACAATTGAGAGGACTGGTTGATGGGTAGCAACAGGTATACTCGTGATAGAGCTGCACCTGGATCGTGTTGTTCACGCACGATCACGATAAATATGTAATGAAAGATGTAGAAGGTTTATTATCAACGCAAATAGATAATAGTATTAGGCTCAATTCTGTGAAACTAGCAAGCATACTTCTATTGCGACGCTACATTTGCATTTGACTGGAAAGTATTCTCAGTGAACTTATTTCGTAACATCAGTGAAGATATTATCATTGGAATACAAGTCAAGATATTATCATTGGAATAAAAGTCAGTGAGCTTTAGTGCGAGTCAGAATTATAGTCCAGGATACAGTAAATAAATGCGTCCAACTTAGGGGTGATTTTTGCGGACGGAAAATATTTGTAGCTACGTGGAAAATAGAAACCGAGCATTAGTTAGATATTTGAAAGCAACGAATTTATGTACAAGCATCAAAGAATATATGTTTATGTATTCGGTAAAGAATATGTCCGCAATGTTGGAGAAGGACGAGCTAAGCCCTCAACTACAGAGCTATCAACATACACAAGCTCTCCCTACTCTGCGTCACAGTGTTCGTAATAGCCAAAATTATCAATAAACTCTACTCTGTGTCAGTGTTCGAAGTAGCCAAAATGAACAACAAACTATACTGTGTCACAGTGTTCGTAATAGCCAAAATGAACAATAAACTATACCATGTGTCAGTGTTTGTAATAGCCAAAATGAACAACAAACTATACTGTGTCACAGTGTTCGTAATAGCCAAAATGAACAATAAACTCTACTCTGTGTCACAGTGTTCGTAATAGCCAAAATGAACAATAAACTCTACTCTGTGTCAGTGTTCGTTATAGCCAAAATGAACAACAACCTATACTGTGTCACAGTGTTTGTAATAGCCTAAATGAACAATAAACCAAGTCGCTTGTTTACATTTGTAAAAAATCGTGTAACTTGAACCTCAAGAGAATTGGGATTTTAAAATAAAATTATCGAAGATAATCAATATCGAATGATCCAATAGTTGGTAAATGGACATCAAGCTTCATGAGTAACCTTCTACTGAGCTAAAATTCTTCATGAGTAACCTTCTACTGAGCTAAAATTCTTCATGAGTAACCTTCTATTGAGCTAAAATTCTTTATGAGTAACCTCCTATTGAGCTAAAATTCACAGGGCAGTTGAGCGTAGTGCTGAACGGTAACATATGGTGTTACATAGGGTCGACTAAAATAAGTAACAAGCCGAAAAGATTTGTCCGTCTACTTCTGAATAGAATCAAAATCTAAAACCAAGAATATGGAAGCCCTGTTCGGAGTAAACTATATAAAGAATGCTGCCGCAGTAATTAACGGGACTTGATACAGATATTTGAGCTACTGATAATGGAATGGGGTATAAGTTGGAACATGATAGTACATCACATCGCATGGTAATAATATTATTTCCCACCAGAAACGAACACTCCACTTCATATGAGGGGAAATTATCAACGCTCTCTTCTCAATAAATGAAAAAACTAATCTATCGCTGACGAAATACAACACACATCGAAGAGTAAACTACATCTTAAAATGGAACGATAGCATTCAAGTATCACTTCTACCCACTCACAGTGACTCTTTCAGGTGGAGTCGCCTTCATCGAAGCTCGTCTCTGCTGCTCCTTAACATTAATCCCGAGACTCCGAGTTCCTTGGTCCCGCAGATTTGAGTCCCAAGTGCCAAACCTCTTACATTTGCGAGAAGCGGCACTGACACCAGGCCACCTGACGCATCAATCTGGGATGCATAACAATAACAATAACCCTCTTTGACCGAACTTAACCTGAACAGTTGCTATGCTACACCTAACAATCAAACAGCTGCTTATTCTATAGTAGCGAGACCGGAACAACCGAACCCTTCCTGAGGTCACTTTACCAGTCGATACACCGCGGAGAGGATACAACTCAGGAGGTCGATGCACCGCGGAGAGGATACAACTCAGGAGGTCGATGCACCACGGAGAGGATATTTCATAAACTTGGCATCACGCAACATGTAGCTGAAGACTCCTGTCTTGAAGCTAATCAAATAGGCGGTGTGAGGTCTTCCATGAGTTATAAGCAGGCTGGGTTCTGACTAGAGAGTGACGTGGCCTAGGTTCATCTAGGATGTTCGGACGTTGAAACATTGCTCACTCCTGTTGACAGGCTAGTAACTGGTGTGGAACGAGCAGAAGGGCTGCTGAACATGGACAAAGGTAGAGTAGGAGAGTGCTGTTGCTGTAATGGTCCAGCAGCTGCTTGACCACTACCCATACCTTTATTCATG
The DNA here is from genome assembly GCA_016164225.1 of Gammarus roeselii. NCBI lineage: Eukaryota > Metazoa > Arthropoda > Malacostraca > Amphipoda > Gammaridae > Gammarus > Gammarus roeselii. The sequence continues at coordinate 3,771 of SDVV010028791.1, forward strand.
GCTCCTTGATGGCCCAATGACGAGTTTGTGATGTTGCTGCTATTGGGGTTGTTCTCATCGTTGCCAACCCCGACCACCGCATTGCCAGCACCAGTCGAAGAAATGTTTCTGCTACGATGGTCCAACACATCATCACACACTACCATTGGGGCCACATCCGACACACTACTACCACTAGTTGTTGTACTAATAGCACCACCACCACTACTACTACTAATACTACTACTACTACAGCTCGCGGACGCTTGATCGCTAACAACACCAACACTTCCACGAACGTCGATGCTATTACTACTTCTTCGTATCGTAATATCACTAAGCCTCGAAGAGCTACCACTTCCAGAGAAAATATCCCTCGAACCACTACCACTGCTGGTGCTGGCGGTAGAGGTAACGTCCATGGATGATGTGTCAGCGGTCACCCCATCGAAGTACTGGTGCCCTAAAGACTGGCGGGCGGAGGCGCGGCTGCCGGGAACGAACGCCAACATCCTCTGCGGGGGAAGTGAGAGAGAGGGTGGTAGGAGGAGGCTATTATTCAGCAATTAAACTTGCAACGCGTTGACTTGAGCTGCGGTTCCACCAGGAAACGAAAATAAATTCATAGCTATAGATTTCAAGAATAAAAACGTGTACATGAACGCTTAAACATGTGCAATATTTGACAATCATTTTCTAGTTATGTACATGAAGCTGCGCTAGGAGGCCGTGTGTATGTATGTAACTGCAACATCGTCATTTGGGAATAAAAATCAGTTCGGTATTTAGGACATGGGTACAAATACACGTGGAAATTTACAGAGCTTTATGTCAACATCCCTACGTACGTTGGTATTTATGTCAACCCTGGACCACTTCGACAGGGTCAAAGCGAGTACGGACCTGCAGGAGGTCTGCGGCATCGCTGGATATCTCCGGCACCACGTCAGGGAGAGGCTTGGGGTAGTTCCTCCTAAAGTGATTGAAAGATAGGGAGACGTCGTTGGGCCACTCGTGCTCAGGAGGCGTACCGATCACCCTGGGGACGCAAACAGGGGGACACAGTTAGGAGTCTTGAGTTAGATGTTCAAGTATTGTTGACACATCTTCGTCTGAGATCTCATGGAGACGCCCATAATAATGGTTCCCACAGACGCTATTGTAAGTGTGGTCCCTGTCATTAGTTTATATACAAGTCTGGGCTGAAAATTATGCATGCAACCTTCGGAGTTGAGTTTTTTGATAAGATATAAAAATGTTAGATTAGTTGACAACGCTACGTGACTTCGAACACAAACCCCAATTCATTCAACACTCTTATGAACCGCAGACAACCTTCAATTGCTGAGTTTGACTAGCATCTCTCAAGTCACCCCCCACCACCCAACTCACTCGAAAATCCTCTGCAGCTGTTCACCCTCCGAGTGTCCCTCAAACAAGGGCCGCTTGCGGAACAGCTCAGCGAAGATGCACGCGCAGGACCAGATATCCACAGGTGTTGCATAGCTGTTGCTAAGCAGCACTTCAGGAGCGCGGTACCACAGGGTCACCACCATAGTTGTTAGTTTCATATTGTAGTCGTAGATGCGGGCCAGACCGAAGTCAGCTATCTTGACACGGTCGTAGCGGTCTACCAGGATGTTCTGGGGCTTCAGATCACGGTGGATGATACGGTTGGAGTGCAGGAAGTCGACGCCGCTCAAAATCTGGTGCATCAGATTCTGGATGGTGGAGATGACGAGAACAAAGGGTCAAGCTTCAACGCATGACTACTTGTAAACAATTGTTCATCCCAATAGACGACGTAAGAATATTTCATTATACACAACGAACTTACGATCTGGAACGGCTAGTTTAAAACGGGTGATTAAAGTCGATAGAATCTCCCATAACTAAGAACAGAGTTAACTGGAATGTTTCACTGGGTACAACTATGATCGGAGGAGAAATACGCAAGGCCTACACGTAACACTTATTATCGTGGGATCTGCGACGCTAAGCAGCTTCCAGTGCTTTGGTTGCTACGCAAGGCCTACACGTAACACTTATTATCGTGGGATCTGCGACGCTAAGCAGCTTCCAGTGCTTTGGTTGCTACGCTAGGCCTACACGTAACACTTATTATCGTGGGATCTGCGACGCTAAGCAGCTTCCAGTGCTTCGGTTGCTAATAATCGAGGCCCATCTATTGCGCGTAGTCTCTCTCGTCACGAAACAAGATGCCAAATCCAAATGTCTGTCTTACCTTTACTTAATTGAAAATTCTTACCAATCCTTCATGAAGTTAGGAAAACGCAACGTACCCGTATCCTAGGTGGCTCTAGGCCGGGCTGCGGCACCCTCTTGAGGTAGGAGTCGAGGTCCATCTCCACGTATTCGAACACTAGCACCAGGTTGAGGCGGTTCTCGCGCTCCAGCCGCCCGTGGCAGATGTCCAGCAGGCTGGGAGGGTGAAGAGGGAGGGTATGATCATTAAAAGGCATAACACAAAGAAATGGTGTCTGATGAGGAATGGATACACGCAAGCAAATGTGTGGGTGAACAAGCAGAACACAACGTAATAGTTGGTTTCCGTGGAACTGGGAGTCAAGGTTTTGATTGAAACGTTAGGAATTATATTTATTTTTGGATTGTCAGCTTTGAGTTTTTCACCATTTGAATCGTGTTCTATGAAATACATAGCAAAACCGGGACATTGCAGATCGTTGCATAACTGGGTAGAGTGAACAATGATATAATCTCACACAATTCCATGGTTCGCATGGTCAGCAAATAACGTATTAGCTAGCTGATATTCTAAGCCCTAATGCAATACATCTAAGTCGGAATTTAGCACAATTCTAACCAGGCAGCGAGCGCTCCTATCCATCGAAATATTTGTCAAATGATCAACTGAATGACGTGCGTAACGAAGCTAATTTTTTCAAATGATCCCATCCCTTTGACACCTCCCCAACAGTCCCCATGTGTGCCTCCACCCCATGGAATGCAGTGACCCATGTTCGCGGGATGATGAGGGAGGGGGGGGGGGTGGAGTGCAGGATGTCTAAGCAGGCAACTGCAGCGCACCGCTATGCCAACGGGGGGTATCCAATGCACTGCGAGGCCCGGCGCAGGGTGGCACGGACACGTCATGCTCGACCAGTATCGAGAGAAATACTTTCTACTCAACGTTTCAAGAATCCTAAGCTATGAAAGCCTGTATGTTATTTTACAGCGATGCTCTCTCTCTGACAAAAATGTACGCTGTTTATTATTGAAAACCAAATTGCCAATAGCAAGCACAAAAATGTTCAAGCAATTTATTCCTAATCGAAAAAAATATAAAAATATTACGAAATATAAATTCGATGTGATCCGTATCAGTGAGGGTTCAACACATTGAACAACTTCATCTAAAATAACAAAAATAAAACGCCCAGATTGAAACAAATACACCATTAGGGAAGAAACGAGGATTCAGTACAGATACAGACTCTGGGCACTGGGACACTGGGCCTGACAGTGTAATTGGTTTACACCTGCCGCGTCTTAGTAAACGGGCCCCTCACGACCAACCCTTTTCTCAAAGCGACACCAAGGACGGTAAAGTACATCAGAGCTGCGTCAAAATTCGTCCATTCACAACCACTCTCCACTCACGCGGTCACGCCTATCCATTGCTCACTATCCCGCTATCTCAACACTTACTCCTTATCATGTGCTCGAACCTCAACTCCGTCGTCATCACCCTTTTCGCCAATCTCCCCTCATCCACCATCAACATGTGCTCGAACCACCTCAGGACACGTGAATCTACTCTGCCCTCTAACCTCTTCACCCTCCTTGTTCTAATTCGAACAACGTCGTTATTGATGTCGTCACTCCAGCCATGCCCCTCAAACAGTGGACCTCGAAAACATTCAATCTTCTCCTCTCTTCTGTTCTCACATTCTCACCTCCCCAAAGTCTCAGCTCCGTAGAGCACCATTGGGATAACTAGTTACCCTCTCATCCAACCCTCGTTAGCTCCGTAGAGCACAGTTGGGATAACTAGTTACCCTCTCATCAAGCCCTCGTTAGCTCCGTAGAGCACAGTTGGGATAACTAGTTACCCTCACATCCAACCCTCGTTAGCTCCGTAGAGCACAATTGGGATAATTAGTTACCCTCTCATCCAACCCTCGTTAGCTCCATAGAGCAGTTGGGATATTTCGTTACCCTCTCATTGAACCCTCGTTTTGGATAACTGGTTGGATAACTCCTCCAGTATACATAACATCTTTTAGTAACACAAGCTGGGCCTATTCCACTCAACACTTCGCTCTCCGTGAAAATCGACAAAGAAGACCATTAAACTTTGTAGCGGCCTGTTTTGATGGGAGATGCACAAACCATGTAGCGGCCTGTTTTGATGGGAGATGCACAAACCCATCGGATCCAGTCATTCAAATGGGAACAATTACTGCAACAAAAAAAGTCCGGAAAGCTATCTGAAGGGTTGTTTTATAAGTTCATATGTTAAAGGTCGATAGAATACTTCAAACAAATCGTACGAAACTCTCGTTGTCATCGATTGAAAGACTATAATTTAGGGGAATCATTTCGTAATAGACATAATAACCCTTACAACAAATTTGACGACGTAATTTTTTTGATGGCCTTTTCTGAAAATAAATGAAGCAGCGACCTAATATTGTTCAGCTTTATTTTCAAAATAACTCCCACTAAAAAACAAAGAGCATGCGGAAGGATATACGTTAGTAGAAATGTTTCCTCACCTCGCAGAGTTCGACTCCTCGTCACTAAACAAGGAACTTGGCACCGTTCAGGATTGACAGCATATCCTGACAGGAAGAAGTTGTCACTAAACAAGGAACATGGCACCGTTCAGGATTGACAGCATATCCTGACAGGAAGAAGTCGTCACTAAACAAGGAACATGGCACCGTTCAGGATTGACAGCATATCCTGACAGGAAGAAGTCGTCACTAAACAAGGAACATGGCACCGTTCAGGATTGACAGCATATCCTGACAGGAAGAAGTCGTCACTAAACAAGGAACATGGCACCGTTCAGGATTGACAGCATATCCTGACAGGAAGAAGTCGTCACTAAACAAGGAACATGGCACCGTTCAGGATTGACAGCATATCCTGACAGGAAGAAGTCGTCACTAAACACGGAACATGGCACCGTTCAGGATTGACAGCATATCCTGACAGAAAGAAGTGTCGACAAAAGCGAATCTGCTCAGCAAGACGTCGCTCGCACTCGACAGAAGTCCTTAACATGGCGTTCTGACGAGCTTCCATTTTTTAAAACAATTTTATGGCGCACATTGAAAAAATATTTATGAAGCTTCGTCCGAACAGACAAAATTCAGCTTGTACAGAAGATTGATCATAACTATTATGAAAAGGCTACAATTTGCAATGCGAGTTTTAGAAATTTTTCAAGCGGACGATGAAATGTGTTTGCTGATGATGATTGATAGAACATATTTTGATGTAATAGATTTTGCAGATTTTGAGGCGTAAAAATTCCGCAAGTTGAACCTGAAAAGGAATTACTTCTACAGCACGTAACTGTGTGGTGCAGAACCATGCACGAGTGTAAATGGACTTTTTTTTTAAAGCAGCGTGCTTTACAGAGATAATCAATGGAGAAAGATACCGACACATGCTTCCAACATTCTACAGACCTATTGCTAGTCGTCAGCAGCGTAATCGTCACGAACCGTGGTTTTAACAAAGCAGCTTTGTACACAGACCATGCCACCATGGAGGCGCTGTATGAAATGTTTGGCAATAACATCGTCTCCCGTTGAGCTGCGCTCGCCTTGCCCATAAGATCATGAATATAACTGCTTCAGACTATTTTCTCTGGGGATAACAAGGGAAGAGTCAACATCAATCAGCCGGAGCCTTAGTATATGAAAGAGTACTAAAGAAGAGATGTTTGAGCTGTTGGAGGGCGACAGCAATAAGCTGTCATCTTCCACAGTTCGTTCATCTCAACTCCAGCTTCCAGCTCTCGATTGGCGTCAATGCAATTTGTGAACGATTTATTTAAAGCATTTTATTGGTCTTTAAAACTAGCCAATTATTTACGAAAACCCTTATATGAGCGAATCTTTCTCTCTGGGCTTGACTGGTAATACTCATTGCTCCAACACCACTTGACGCAATACACATCGCAGCTTGGACCACTTGAGACCTTGTTCAGATGCGGTGGACTAGTGGTCCGAACACATCGCACTCACTCCTGTCGTTCAGATGCGGTGGACTAGTGGTCCAAACACATCGCACTCACTCCTGTCGTTCAGATGCGGTGGACTAGTGGTCCGAACACATCTCACTCATTCCTGTCGTTCAGATGCAGAGGACTAGTGGTCCGAACACATCTCACTCATTCCTGTCGTTCAGATGCAGAGGACTAGTGGTCCGAACACATCTCACTCATTCCTGTCGTTCAGATGCAGAGGACTAGTGGTCCGAACACATCTCACTCATTCCTGTCGTTCAGATGCAGAGGACTAGTGGTCCGAACACATCTCACTCATTCCTGTCGTTCAGATGCAGAGGACTAGTGGTCCGAACACATCTCACTCATTCCTGTCGTTCAGATGCAGAGGACTAGTGGTCCGAACACATCTCACTCATTCCTGTCGTTCAGATGCAGAGGACTAGTGGTCCGAACACATCTCACTCACTCCTGTCGTTCAGATGCAGAGGACTAGTGGTCCGAACACATCTCACTCATTCCTGTCGTTCAGATGCAGAGGACTAGTGGTCCGAACACATCTCACTCATTCCTGTCGTTCAGATGCAGAGGACTAGTGGTCCGAACACATCGCACTCACTCCTGTCGTTCAGATGCGGTGGACTAGTGGTCCGAACACATCGCACTCACTCCTCTAGTCACGAGCAACGCATTTAGCCGACGTACGCACAAAAACACACGAGGTGAAAAACAGCAACTTTTCACAGTTTCTCCTATCACCATTTTCTCCTAATTAAGAGGGAAACAGGAGCAGCAACATCCGGCGAGATATCTGCTCACAAACCAGTGAGAGCGGGCCTCAGCTCAGTGTTAGCTGCACGCTTGCACACTGCCTGGATGAGAGCAGCACGCTTGCACACTGCCTGGATGAGAGCGGGCCTCAGTTCAGCGTTTGCAGCACGCTTGCACACTGCCTGGACGAGAGCGGGCCTCAGCTAAGCATTTGCTGCACGCTTGCACACTGCCTGGACGAGAGCAGCACGCTTGCACACTGCCTGGGTGCAGCACGCTCGCACACTGACTGGATGCAGCACGCTTGCACACTGTCTGGATGCAGCACGCTTGCACACTGTCTGGGTGCAGCACGCTCGCACACTGCCTGGATGAGAGCGGGCCTCAGTTCAGCGTTTGCAGCACGCTTGCACACTGCCTGGACGAGAGCGGGCCTCAGCTAAGCATTTGCTGCACGCTTGCACACTGCCTGGACGAGAGCAGCACGCTTGCACACTGTCTGGGTGCAGCACGCTCGCACACAGTCTGGATGCAGCACACTTGCACACTGTCTGGGTGCAGCACGCTCGCACACTGCCTGGGTGCAGCACGCTTGCACACTGCCTGGGTGCAGCACGCTCGCACACTGTCTGGATGCAGCACGCTTGCACACTGTCTGGATGCAGCACGCTTGCACACTGCCTGGATGAGAGCAGCACGCTTGCACACTGCCTGGGTGCAGCACGCTTGCACACTGTCTGGGTGCAGCAAGCTTGCACACTGCCTGGATGAGAGCAGCACGCTTGCACACTGCCTGGGTGCAGCACGCTCGCACACTGTCTGGATGCAGCACGCTTGCAAACTGTCTGGATGCAGCACGCTTGCACACTGCCTGGGTGCAGCACGCTTGCACACTGCCTGGGTGCAGCACGCTTGCACACTGTCCGGATGAGAGCAGCACGCTTGCACACTGCCTGGGTGCAGCACGCTTGCACATTGTCTGGATGCAGCACGCTTGCACACTGCCTGGGTGCAGCACGCTTGCACACTGTCTGGATGCAGCACGCTTGCACACTGCCTGGATGAGAGGAGCACGCTTGCACACTACCTGGATGAGAGGAGCACGCTTGCACACTGCCTGGGTGCAGCACGCTTGCGCACTGCCTGGGTGCAGCACGCTTGC
>SDVV010028792.1:0-11907 GCA_016164225.1 Gammarus roeselii
GTATATATATGTATGCATATATTTACAAAAAAACATAGATATATCATATAAATAAATGTTTATAACACGAAAATACTCCGGTCAAAATCAGCTGCTGCCCGACCGAATGACTCCGCCCGTCCGTGAAAATATGTGGCCCAAACTTCCTAGACTGAAAACTAACTCTATTTATCCCTATTTATAAACTTTCACTAATTTGTATTTCCCTGTACTCATAACTACTGCTGTGACGTTAAGGTATCAAAACCTCTGCAGGCGGCTATTGAGTGGGAGCGCTGTGGCGCTAGAGTATCAGTACCACAGAAGGCAAATATTGATAGTGGGCTCTGTGACGTAAGTTTATAAGTACCACTGCAGGCAGGTATTGATAGTGGTCGCTGTGACGTTAGGGTATCAGTACCACTGCAGGCAGGTATTGATAGTGGTCGCTGTGACGTTAGGGTATCAGTACCAATGCAGACGGTTACTGAGTTAGGACGCCGTGTCGTCAGTGTATTGGGATCATTGCTGTATAGGCAGTGAACCAATCATTGTTTCCAATAGCGAAGTTGCTTGATCAAATGAATTCTGTAAATTAACATGTATTTGAAATATGCCTTCCTCGACTGGAATTACTTTCTTCTTTTTTCACTGTCCTTGTCTTGGATTTATTTGCCCATGGTTCCCCACAGGACGAACATCTTATAATATTGCCCACCTTGCATCCTCCCTTGTCACAACTTTCCTCTTCAGCCCTCGTCATGACTAGTCATACCAGCTCGGTGGCCGAATAGGTAAAGTGTCGGCCTCGCCTCATAATAGACTCCCATTGGGAGCTGAAGATTGTCGGTTTGAGTTTTCCTGACCCCAAGTGAGAAATTCCTCCTCCTCCTCCTCCAAGCTACTCTCGTTATGGCCAACCGCAGCAGCTCTCGACAGGACCATCCTCAGCAGACCTAGTTGCGATTGGCATCAGAAAGTCCTGTACATTACACGCCTCCACCCTTCGCCATCATTACACACTCAGAATTATCACAGAATAAATAAAACAGATTATTTTGAGGGTTAAGGAAAAGTCCTGTTCGTATTGTTTAAATTTATTAACCCCAGTGTTTATTTGAATTGACGTTATCTTCGATCAATACAACATTAATCCCGGTTACAGCCAGCTCGCTCCGCGTCTGCCACCTGCCTGTTCGTAGGATTGCTTCGGGCCTGCCACCTGCCTGATCTTAGGAGTGCTTCGGGCCTGCCACCTGCATGTTCTTAGGAGTGCTTCGATCATGACACCTGCATGTTCTTGGGAGTGCTTCGGGCCTGCCACCTGCATGTTCTTGGGAGTGCTTCGGGCCTGCCACCTGCCTGTTCTTAGGAGTGCTTCGGGCCTGCCACCTGCATGTTCTTAGGAGTGCTTCGATCATGACACCTGCATGTTCCTGGGAGTTCTTCGGGTCTGCCACCTGCATGTTCTTAGGAGTGCTTCGGGCCTGCCAACTGAATGTTCTGAAGAGTGCTTCGGGCCTGCCAAGTGAATGTTCTTTAGAGTGCTTCGGGCCTGCCACCTGCATGTTCTCAGAAAGTTTGTCATTATGAAAACGTACTAGCTCTACGACATCTACCTGCCCATTACTGCTTCAAACTAATTGTAAGCCATTTATAAAATAGCTAGGTACTCATCGCAATCCTGTTAGCAGGCATATTTGTGTTCATTTTATCAGTCTTCGTCCATTGCGCGGGACCATGCGATATTCGGCTAAGAGGGCGAACACACACAACCTCGGGCAACAGTATATTCTTTCGAGCTCTTCAAAAAAATGTGATCCCTGGAAAAACATGAGGAAGCAAATGGCTTACAAGCATATCACCAGGAACAACTTATTAAAATAACGGTGATTATCTACTTTAATCCTCTATTACACTTATGAAATGAATTACGCTACTTAGCTTTACTTAATATTAACAGACGGTATACACAAGCAAAGAGAGCATACACCCAGGTACTAGTTTCTTACTTCACCAGAAGGGTGGGCATACAACGAAGGGGTAACCAGCTTTCAATTACATCTCTCTATACAGACTCACATGGCGCTAAATTGTGGCGTACTTCTAAGTTTTTGTACAAGCCACAATGCACGGGTTGGTAGTATGGAATAGCCTACAGATGGTAACGTTTATGAGGAGTATATTGTGATGACACGACCCTGAAGGTGCACTAGATTTAACGCCATCCAAATTTTGTTGACAATTTTTTTAAGTGGAATAGGGTCCATTCAACAACATGGCAGTCATTTAAAGCGTCAAAATTGTCTAATATTTTTTCTAGATCGAGATAATGATTACCGTGTGAAAAAAAATGCACACGAATGACTAGCGTTTTGAAGAAGAACATCATGCTGCCATTCTGCGTGTATGAACGCGTTCAAGTATTACCACTACTCAGCGAAAACTCACCGAGCTGGTCTACTTCCATTGAATCAGGCGATTGTTGCTATATAATAGGTTGGCTTCCTAACAATATATAAAAAAAAATCATTCGCGTGATGGTTAAATTACTTGGATCAGCTGTCAAATTCAGCTGTTGACGTTGAACGCGGAGCTTGGCAAATTGAATAAATTCTTCTTGGTCTGAAACAGTCGTCTTTTATGCAGAGCGCTTTCTGAAGTAGGGACAACAGATTGTTTTATACTAACATTAGCCTAGCAAAACGATGTGATGAAAGTTTCTAAATCTAGTGCACCTCTAAGGCAGTAACTTTTTGCTATTCCAGTACGTGCTTGATCCGCTCATAGCAAATCGTCCTCGTGCTCTTTATTCTAAGTTTACTCCCCTGTCATCTTGTTTGCCGTTTGTATATACCTTCATCCCAGCACGCACTCTTCAATAGCGTTTTGGGTAATAGTACGATGTTCTTTTGGAAAATGAAGAATTTAACGATATGGTGAAAGGTAGCCTGTTTTTTATTTAAAAATTGGATGGAGGACTTACCATCATCATTTCGTTTTATTGAGCAATCGTAGCTGTTACGCTGACCTGGGCTGACCAAACCTGAAAACTGCCCGGTTGCACCGGGCAGTTTTCAGGTTTGGTCAAACAAAGTTACAGGACCTTGTATTAAACGCTTTGGATGTCATTCGTTGTCTGTTGATTCTGTGATAGTAAACTGCTTAAAGTCCTCATCTAATTAAACTGCCATCCTTTCCCCCTAGAAGATCCGTCAAGTCTTTAATGTTGTCCTCGACACTTAAAGGCCCGCCGAGGCCATCATTTGTTCTCATTTTCTCAAACTTCCTACCTCGACCCCTGGAGGCCCGCTGAGGCCCTCATTTGTTCTCATCCTCTCAGACTTCCTACTTCGAACCTTGAAGGCCCGCCGAGGCCATCACTAGTCCTCATCCTCTCAAACTGCCTTCCGTGCTCCTCTAAAGGCCCGCTGAGGCTATCAGTTGCCTTCAACCGGTCAAACTGCCCTTTTTGACGCTCTGAAGGCCCACCGAGGCCATTGTAATTGTGCATCAAAAGATAAGCCATTCCGGTCACTCCTGCCTCACTTGCCATGCAGGGTGGTAGACCTTGTGAATCAACAATGGGCAGTTACGTAACGAGACAATGAATACAGAGGGCATGCTACGCAAACAACATACAACAGGTAGAAAGAAATGCATACACACTACTAAAACATCAGTTGTCTTCATCGCATCAACCTTCCCTCTTGCCCCCATGAAGGCCCGCTGAGGTTATCAGTTGACCCCATCCAATCACCCTCCTACTCCTCTCTTGTACCCTGGCCCCACAGCCCAGTGCCTCAGGCACTAACGGGGCATTAGCAGTTCAGAGGCCCACCACATATACCAAGGAACAATTCGGGCACATGCCTGCCCCTCCCGTGCCCTAGAAACCGTGTGCGGGCACAACAGCCGCTTATGGTAGAACGTCGTATACCAGTTCTGCTACCTTAAGCAAAATTAATGCTGCTGTGCCTCACATGCTTGACAGGTGGTGCGCGGGGACCCAAGTAGTTCAAATCTACTGCCCTAAGCTGGTTAATGCTTTTGTGACTCACACGCTGGACTGCTAGTGTTCGGAGACCTGAGAGGATCGATTGGGCTGCCAAAACCTGGGTAATGCTTTTGTACCCCACCCGATTGACAAATGGTGAGCGAGGACACATGAGTATCAGTTGGGGTGCCCTACTGAGCGGGTTATTGATTGTGTGCCCCACACGCTTGGCAGATGGTGCGCGGGGACCCAAAAGGATCAGTTGTGGTGTCCTAATGCCCAATGCACACGTTCAAATCCATGAGGCTCCGGTCTAAAACCGCATGAATCTCGATCATTTTCACGCTTTCCTCGCTCAACCGATCGACGTAGGGACAACTTTAAAGATTGGTCGGGAGACACTTTTAGCCGACGAGCGCTCTGAGGACAATCTGAGGCTTGCTTAGTTCCCCTAAAATCTAGCAAAAAATTACCACAAATTTAACATGAAGCTCAGATAATGCCGTATTACTTATTAACAATTGATTCCGTGCGTTTTATTATTTGAGAGTTCAATTGTAGTTATTTTACAAGTTTTTTTCGAATAGTATGCATGTGCTGTTACGAAAACAACAACCCAAGAGGTTTGTTTACATCGATCAGCTGTTCCGCAAAAAGACCTGATTCACGAGACAATGCATATGCACTCCTCGTGTGCATAGACTGTAAGGCCAAAGGACGTGAGGCGTTTGTTCGAAGTACTCAGGACCATCGAGACTTTGAACATCGTGTGCACAGGTTCTAAGGAAGTTAATGTGACTGTGACCCACATACTTGGCAGATGGTGCCCAGGGACCGTGAGAGAATCAGCTAGGGTGGCCTTAGCGGGCTTATGCTTGTAGGTTTGCAGATTTGCAGATTATGCCTGGTGATCCATGAAAATCCGTTTGGGTGCCGTGAGCGGGGGAAGACTCTGTGCCTCACCTGCTTGGAGTATGGTGCTTGGGAACCCGCTGATGCCAATGTGAGGCACCATCTTGGTTTGATCCATACCAGTGCTCGCGCTCACAAAGCCGGCACGCTGATGCATGTTTATTATACCGAATTAGGTTTAGTTGATGCAATTACCATGAGGTTGTCATCATAGATGTTCGTCTTGATCTTGTCTGTTACATTTATTCGTCAACCGTCCTTTCCAAGTGGTTGTCAATTGTTGCATTCAGGATGAACTGTGAGCAGGTTGCTCCGAAGAGGATGACCTTGAAGCGGTAGGTGTCTATGGGGCTTCCAGTATCCTTGGGATCTCTTAGCCGATGAAATCTCGTGAGTACAAGTCTCTTCCCTGCTCATCCCGGCCTACTCTCTAATATACCTTTGCATTGTCAGAATAGGCGGCGAGCAACCCCAATCTCAATCATATCAACATTTGAGGTAGCTCGAGACCATGGATGTCCCGGGGTACAAAAAAAGACTAAGACTCAATGCATCAATATGTGGTTTGGCTGAAAAATCACAAATAACACGCAACGATGTTTACAAGTGTTTACAAGTCTAAGAAAACAACAACAGGACTTTCGGCTCAAACTGGGTTGCCTTTTGATAGTAAGAAGATTGGTTCTGAAGAAGAACGCTTAGGATAGCATCATGTGTCTGTGTATTTTCTGTTTTAAAAGATCAATAAAAATAAAGTTTGTAGAAGGAAAGAGCATTTAACGATGATACTCGAAACAACTCAAATCAGCACCTGAAGAGAAAGTCACGGACCCACTGTGTTGATCTGAGATTTTCACAGTTTCATTCCTCGTTAAACCAATGCTGACCGGTGTCATTGCTGGACACCGTTTTGCAACGAGCTTGTGCCAATGCCGTACACTAATTTAACCGTACGGGTGTCAATGAAGGACGCTATTTTTCACGAATATACGGGTGAGAGTGCTATAGATGGGAGCTATTTAGCGCCGATTTTGTAGAATTTGTCGAGCTGTGACTTAAACGTTTCGATTGTATCGCTGTTCACAGCTTCTGAGGAAGTCTGTTCCATTCTTCGACAACCCTATTCGTGAATAAACTACGCGTGATATCGAGTATGAGACGCTTGCCGATAATTTTGTATACATTATTCCTAGTCACTTTGTTTGCATCTAAAGCGAAAAGGCTAGCTCGCTCGACGTTTTCCTAACCCTTCATTATCTTCCACACTTCGATAATGTCACCTCTGACTCAACGTTTCTCTAGCGAACAAAGGTTGAGTTCGCGCAGTCTCTCTCCTTGAGATTTATTGCGCAGCGAAGGGATAAGTTTGGTTATCCTGAGGTATGGAGACCAAAATTGGACGGAAAACTCAAGGTGTGGTCTAACAAATGCATAGTGTAACCAGCGAATACTATTTCTGCTCTTGTACAAGATTGTGCGGGATATCATGCAAACATTTTATCGCCTGTTTTGGCAGATACGTTACATTGCTTGCTGCTTTTCAAGTCGTTACTAATGATGACACCTACACCTCTCACTTCGGGGATATGTATCAATTTCTTCACGAACATTGAATATTCGTGCTTAGGGTTATGGTGACCAATATGCATAACTTTACACTTGTCGACATTGAATTCCATTTGCCACTTTTCTGAACAATCAACAATTTTGTTCAAGTCTCGTTGAATTTGCCCAAGCTCGAGTTTGGTTTGCACTTTTCTTCCTTGCTTGGTATCATTTCCAAATTGCTAATGTTCGAAAGCACGTTGTTATCGAGATAGTTTATGAATATTACGAAGAGAACTGGACCTAACACAGATCTTTGAGGCACGCCGCTTGTAACTCTACCCTAATTGGAGGAAGCACCATTGAGTACGACTCGCTGCTGTCTCTCCGTGAGCCAGCATTTTATCCAGTTATTGAGATCCCATCGAATGTCGACGTTGTGCAATTTACTAACTAAACGTTTGTGAGGAACGTTATAGAAGGCATTTTGAAAGTCATGGTAAACGACGTCGATCGGAGATTTTGAGGCGTGAAATTCAGTTATATTCTTGAAAAAAAACAGCAGGTTAGTAAGTAATGAACTATTGCGTCTAAAGCCATGCATAGTCACCAATCAACTGATTTGATTCAAAGAGTTCTGTAATTTTATCCGTCATCAAACTTTCCATCCATATGCCAAGATTGAGGTGAGACTAACTGCCGGGACACTTTTCATACCCTTTCCTAAAAATTGGGGTTACGTTGGCTTCATTCCATTGAAATGGGCAGGTGCCATTTGTGAGAGATTTGGTGAAAATGTTTGCTAGATGTTCGGCAATTTCGTTTATAGTCTCTTTCAGTATTCTGGGATGAACTTGGTCTGGACCTGGAGATTTTGCGACTTTAAATTTTTCTTAATATTTTATAGCTTTGACAGGGGAAAAGTTCAATGTACTGAGGGCTTCAATTTGTCTTTGTGCTTTGATATACTCAGGATTGGGAATATCCGGATTCGCTAACGTAAATCCAGATAAAAAAAATGGTTAAGCAGTACACTCATTTTAGTGTCGTCTGTTTCTAGCTCACCAATATCGTTTTCAAGAAGGCTAATTACAGATCTTGATTTTTTATGCTCGATATATAATACTGAACAATTGTTTCGGATTAGCTTAGGCGTTGGACGCAATTTCATTTTCGTAATCTTTTTTCTTTCGTTTTTGGACCGTCTTAAAAACTTTTCTGCAGATTTTGTATTAATTTTTGCAGCGTAGTCGTGTGGATGCTGCTGTTCATTCGACGTTTCTGTTTATTCCAGTACTTAGACTGATTGACTGCTGTTCTACTGTTTTTGCGCGGGATATGCTCATTTTCAATATTGTGAAGTGCGGTCAAAAAATTGTTTAACGATTGATTGACATCCTGTATGAGGGTTAAGCATTCGCTGACGCTATTGCCTCGCTTAAGCTATCAAAGTTAGCATATCTAATGACAGGCACTTTTTCGCACTTTATTGATGTTTTTAACTCGAGCACTATCATGAAACGGATACAGTTGTAGTCGCTAGTTCCGAAGGGTTCGCCCAATTTAACGTTTGTGACATGAGAGTCGCTTGCAATAAATAGAAGATCAATAATATTGCTACCTCCTGCAGGTGTCTTTACCATTGGGTCATAAGCTTATCGTCAGCAAAATCAATCAGGCGTTGGCCAGTGGCCGTACATTCTTCTGTTTCCCAATCGCTGTCAGGAATATTGAGGTATCTAAGCACTATACTGTTTTGTGTTCTGACGACATCGACGAGGGTGTAAAGATCGATATCATCTGCGACAATGCTCTTGGGAGGACGATAAGCTAGTGTGATTTGACACTTTGTATGCTTACCGACTACTTGATTTGATACTATGTCGTGTCTGCTGCTTAGAATAGAAACTTCTATTATTTGTAGTATTTTTTACAAGAAACAATACTCCTCCACCCTCACGGCCTAGTATATTTTTGTGAAATAGTGAAAAACCCGGGTGAGTGAATTCGCCCAGATAATTTCTGCTGCTCGATTTCATCCACGATTCTGTGATGGCCATTGTGTCGATCTCTCCGGTAATTGCGAAGATTCCCAATTCGTCGATTTTGTCTCGGGGACTTCTCTTCTAGCGTGCACATGGTAGCATTGAAGAGTATGTTAGCTCGGAATCCTGCCAGAAACTCTTCTGTTGAGGTCAGGGACTGCTGTGTTACTTCGATGGACTTTTTTGTTAGTAGTGTATCTATTTTTGTTGGCTCTTGGTTTATCTTTACTGCAGGGTCCTTGGCTGCTACTTGCTCGGGCGGGGGCCGTTGACTCATTCCGTTGGGCAGTAATAGCGGAGTCTTGTGCTGGGCGTCGAGAATGTTTTTCGATTTAATTTCGGTGATGAGGCCAGCACCGACTTTCTGAAAGATGTTTTTGAGGGTATCAAGCCAAGACATGTTTACGTGTGCCTTGTTGGTGATTCTATTAAATTCATTGTTTTTTGGGCTAATCATCGTTTCCCAATGGTCCGAGAATGAGATTTGTTGTGCTTTGCAAAAAGTGGCTATGCGGTTGTTTAAAAATATCATCATGCTCAATTTGTATCTACTTTGATTTGGATGGGACAGGAGGCCAGTGACATGGATGTTTGCGCGCAATCGTTTGATGTCTTATAGCATCGTTTCTTGCCTTTTTCCTGTTTCTTCTGTCTGTGCCATCACCTCTTTTGCCCCGACTTGTAGTATTACCGGTTCAGAAGTAGGTATGTTTTTGTTTTCGAAAATGACTTCAATTTTGTCAATGATCAATTTGGTTTGAATTTGATTTTGATTCTCATTTCCACCAGAGGCTCAACGCAAGTCATAATAGGCTCCCCGTAGAGCTCAATGATCATGGATTCCAGTATGCTTGCACGCCTCAGTGTGCGAGAAAAAACAACGCTGTTAAAGTTAGAAAATGTTGAAAATTTTAGCAATGTCAGAAGCACGCTGTTGCGCACAAGAGAAGCGCTTAGACAAAACGGATCTCCGCTTCCAATCATTTAGAACTTCAAGAGGAATATGTAAGCGCGCCTGTGCGTACAGGTAGTGGTAGTGGTAGTTTGATTTGATTTTCCACCGGAGTCCCAACACGAAGTTAATGTAGACTCCCTCATAGGGAAATTGAAGCGTGGCAGAGTAGGTGCAGCGTAGATTCAGAGTAGGTTTACCGTAGTTACAGAGTAGGTTTACAGTAGTTACATAGTAGGTTTACCGTAGTTACAGAATAGATTTACCGTAGATACAAAGCAGGTTCAACGTAGATGCAGAGTAGGTTTAACGTAGATACCGAATAGGTAGAAGAAGATACCAAATAGGTCGTACGTAGATTCAGAGTAGGTTTAACGTAGATTCAGAGTAGGTCTAACGTAGATTCAGAGTAGGTTCAACGTAGATTCAGAGTAGGTTCAACGTAGGTACAGAGTAGGTTTAACACAAATTTGGGAGGAGGGAGCTAAGGTTCCAGGATTCAGAGGGGCCTAAAGTGGGTCCTACAGTTTCTCAAAAGGGTCCCGAAGGTTCTACAGGGTGTCCCAAAAGGCCCCAGAAAGGTCCAAGTGGGTCCCCCCAAATCCTCCTGGTCTTCCAAGTCTCACGGTTTCCCGAAACCCCGAGTCCCCCGAGTCCCGCGGGTCCCACGAGTAGCCCCCTTCGCTGGGTCACCTTGTCTCAACCAACCTTGATATATATAATAATAAGTGCAAAATTTCACTATGAAAAAAGGCCGAGAAAAATAATATAGCCCACGGAATAAGAAATACTAAAATACTAAAATAAAGTGTAAATGATCTATAAAATGAATTATCATCCATCCACCCCAAGCCAATTATCAAGTCTGGTTTACCGAGTATTTTCAGTTGAGCTCTCCATTTTCGCTGATTGGGTTTGATGGAGTAAAATTGCAATCGCCGATCACAATAATTACCTCTCTGTTACGAGAGTCCCTGTCATCGGGCAATAAATGAAACGGTTGTTTGTATCAGTTCGGGTGTGACAGGACTGTCGCACCACCTGTAATGCTTTGCCACTGACAGCCTGCCGCCTATTTACTACTGTTGTGTAAAGTGTCTCTGCCATTGACCGTGTTTTCGATCGATTTGATGCGATCGTTGGTCTCTGAGTCTAGAGCGTGAGTTTCTTTGCCAATTCTGAGTCTAAGTGCATTTGGAGTTCCTTTACCTGATTCAGAGAAGTTGTAGCAATTTTTATTGTTGCTACTATATCGCTGTTTATCATATCTTTGAGTTCGCGAATTTGTTTCTGCACGCTTTCCAGTTCTAATTTAACAGCTAGCAGCATAGGATCAGCGTTAACTGCCTCTGCGTTGGGTGGGCCACCAAGAGCGAGAGTTAACTGTGCTTTCAGTTGTTTAATCTCTTCGGCATGTTGGCAGAATGTACAGCTTGCTATTTTACACTCTCCGTCTGGAGGCGTATTTCGCGTTTGCCTAGAGGAACTACCGCCGTACATTAGTTCGCGAGTGTACAGTAGGCGGCAAGTTACACATTCTAGTTTTGCTGCAGGAGTAATTTTTGACTTGCTAAGTGAGTAGCTACAAACCGTGAAATTGAAGACAAAATGCTATATTCGTTAATCATAATCCTTGTAAACTGCCAATTTATGAATATTAATTTTGACTAAATGCGGAATGAGATGATTTTTATTTCAAGTTCTCCGACAGATTTTTTTTTTCGGGTGATTCATGTTTGACCAACAGTGATGAATTTTTACCGATGATTATGTGAGTCTAATTTGGAGTGAAAACTAAACTAAACTTGGACGAAATGATTTTTTTCCCAACTGGTGAACAATTAACAAGCTGTTTACAAGTAATAAATGAGAATGTTTGAATTATTTATGTGAAACTTGTATGATTTTACGTTTACTTTACAGTATTGTTTTACAGTTACTTTACATACCGATGTCAGTTGCAATTAAATTTCTTTTTGTTCATTATTTATGTTTCTTAACCGCAATAGGTGTAAAACTTCTAAATTTAGATATCTATACTATTTTTTTTGTTATTTGGATAAAATTATATTAGTATTTACAATGAGCAAGTCCCTTTCATGAATTATGCACAGTTGAAATTAGGTTGAAGTACTGCACGATGGCTGGGAAAGGTGACAGGCTGGTCCCCGTACAGCCAGGCACCCGCCAAGAAGGGTAGACCCCCGCTGACGCGAAAGAGGAAAGCCCTCTGCGGCGAGGGAAAGGAGCGCTCTACCACTCTGAGTTTCCACATTTCTAGTTTGTTTCCCGGTTAGCGAGACTATTTGCGATGTATATATTTCAGTATCAAATTGGAACGTTAACAGTTCAATGATGGTGGACATGAATATGAGTGGGGTAATCAGTAGTATATACTGGGACCGGGTGATACATTTAAGGGTACGAAATCAAATAAAACACTTGTGACATTGAACAAATGATGTCGTGCTTATCCC
>SDVV010028793.1:0-11907 GCA_016164225.1 Gammarus roeselii
CCCCCCCCCCTTTCCCCCCGTCCGTTAGCTGACTTGGGGCACCAAACCAGTTCCGGAACCCTCTGCCCCCCGCCCTCCCCCGTTTCTGCGCGCACCCCGTACAAAGCGGTTGAGTCAAGGTTGCATGCATCGCGTCCTACCCCCGCCCACCAAAATGACTCTAGAATGCCGTTCTTGTACAACATCTAACTACTGTCATATAGTAAAGAATAGTAGAGAATTGATTATTTTTTAGCTCATTTTTGGCTTGGTTCCTTTGTATATGGTAGTATAGTTTGTACCTAAGATGTTCTTCATTGATACACTGTTTGAGTTTATTCACGGAACTTTGTAAGACGTCTTCGCAGAAAATAATGTTTTCATAAGTGGAAGGATGAATTGCATCTTAATGGTATCAGATTAATCGACAAGTAATTTTTTATGTTACCCAATATAGCGTTCCAAGCCAAAACACCAACGGTTGAACTGCGAAACTCCGTCGGAACGGAAACACATAACAAAATACTGGAATTCCCGGGACAATGACGTGGAGTGTCGTCGCCCAGAATCTCAGTTAAAATCGTTTGATCTTTAGTTCAGCCGATTGTTCTTCACGCTTGTATCATTCGTGTTTTTCTGGGTCAACGTTCACGTACAGTAGCGAAATAAAATTCGTCTACGATGAAAGATTAAGAGAAATCTTCTATTATTATTTTCTGCTCGACATTTGAACTCATTGGAAATTTAATTGATATTATCCATAAAAAAGGGTGGGTTATCCAGATATAATAGTGTAGAAAATTTCCATATAAAGTTAAATTCCACGTTTGAAAAAAATTAGTTTGATTTTTCGGTTATAGACTGACCATAAACGAATTTTCTTTCGCTTCTATATTTAAATATGTGTTGGCGTGGACAAAAACGCTGGATGTCAAAAGATCAGCAAAAAATTCAGCATATTCTGACATTTCACATTGAGTTTTCCGGGGTCGATTTAGATAAAAATACTCTGAAAAAATAATTTTGGTGGTCAATTTTTATGGCTAAGAAGACTGAAATTGTCATCGTCTCTGGTCGAAAAGCTTTTACTCTATTATTTGCTCCTAGTACTGGTTTGAATGTTAAAGTGATGGCAACGCACATTCTTGACATCAGCAACTAATCCTGTACAAATATTTTAATCTGTTTAATTTTATAAGTATGGTCTTGTTGGGGGAACATGCTCAACATTTCCAGGTAAGCGTTGGGTCATAATCAGATATAATTTCGTGTCACCGATAGGCTTAGCTACATTTATAATCAGTGAACAATGAGACTATTCTCTTTCGTATTCATAAGCCCCGGTCATTCTAGTCCGATCAGTGACTGATTTAATAGAACAATGTCTATTGTCCTCGCCAAAGTAACACTTCATTCCAGTGATTTGGAATTCGTTTCATGGACCGTGTAAACATTGAATTGGTGCTATTGTAGTATTGTCCGGCTGTCGACGGCGAGGCTCGTGCTCTGAATGCACAATGGCCAGAGGAACGTGACATGGAAAGGGTGGAGGGGAGTCAGACGTCAGAGGGGATTAAATAACTATCTCTGATTAACTCAAAAGAGTTTTGTGGTCAGACGGAAATTGAACAACAAGCCGTTTCTTTAGAGAAGATGATTAACCTTGAAATTCTATTGAAAAATGAGCAACAAACTCAATTAGATATTGACAATAATGTGTATAATGGTGGGACATGAACATTTCTAAAACTCTGTTCGAGGCTCTAGGTTTCTTGAGCTCTCTTTCATCCTGTTTAATGAACAGGTTTTATCCTGTTTAATGTCACGATTTCCTAATCGTGACACGCATCACGTTATCTACTTGATCACGGTATAGCCGTGTGGATAGATTTAATATTTCATCGCTAAGATTTCAACCAAGTCTATTTATTTCAGCCTAATCGTTCATTGATGAATTTTTACCGTGGACATTCAATAGCATAATTCTACGCTTGGGTTAAAACAAAATCACTCTCCTCCGTCGTCGCTGGAATGTTGAAATAATTTTCCAGGTAACCGGGAGTAAATCAACATGTGGCTGACCTTCTAATGTCCTTTCTTTGGATGTGTGCACGCAGCATGTGTCTTAGCTGTTCAATTGTTATCCCCTATTTGTGTAGTTAAATAATATTTATTCACTCCTCTTCTAGACCGTGGTACATTATCCAAATCCGTTCTTTCTTGTTAAGTTCTGTATTTCACGTTCGATTTTTGTCTCTGCGAGTCATCTGTTGGAAACCGTAGTGGGTACAATAAAAGCAAGACGGGACGAATAGACGTCCTATGACTCGACCCTGAAGAGTTATTATGACTGCTACTGTTATACTACCCTCTTGCCTGAGGATTAATAACAACCAATTTATGATCTTCTGAAAATGATTTGCAATTTCAGACTTAAATTCGGTTCACAATTTCTAATACCAAATCAGTCAACAGTGGAATCCTTTATTTGTCAAATAAAATCTAGTGGAGATGCTTGGTGTCGCAGTAGAAATTGATCAGAGCATTGACGAAACATGTTACTAAAATGTGATACATACTCGTAACATATCGTCATATATTGTAATAATAGCGCGAAACGCTCGTAACTATAAATACATGATACTCGATGGTAACGAAGTTGTGCCACTCATGAGTTAAATTCAAATGACAATTTTATATATCTATGGTTCTTAGATTCCCGAATCGGGAATCTAAACTATTATTTTTTGTAAGTGTAAAACAAGCACAGGTTTCATACATTTCGTATTTTCATATTGTAGGATTACATCAGTTGTTGCACCTAACACCAAACATTATTGATATTGGCTTAAGAATTAGGATAATGTTGATCTCATTCGTGATATATTGTTCATGTGTCTTAAGTCGAATATTGTTACAAACTTGCTAATAAAGTTTTTGGTATTTTTATTTAAGGAAATAGTTCGAGTATCATTTTATGATAAATTACAAATTGATTGTTTTTTTTCCTGATTCCAAATTGTTAAATGTTGCTCCATTATCATCCCAACGTTGTATGCAGTACATCGTTCAAATATTTACACTTGTATCAGCGACACTTCATCTGCTTAGAAAAACTAATGTATTGAAATTCGTGAACAATTGAGACGCTGTGAACTCGTTGACTCTATTGAACGAAGTCAAAAATTCTTTAGTATAGATAACGCGAGTTTTCGTTAAAATCAAGAAACACCAGATTACATAATGAATAACATCAATATTGTCCCTGATACAAAACACGTTCATGTTTGCAAAGTAATTCATACTACTTCTATCATTACAGAGCCGTTACTTTATTTCGGAGCATTGTCTAACCAGTGCTCTCTGCAGCCAGCCCCTCGAGTGGGTGTCCGGGAGAAGATATGGTCCCTCTTATCTGGTGATCGTGTTCCTGCTGTGCAGTTTATTGGGTGGCCAACTTGGAGAGCCTGGGGTAGGGACCACCAGTACGACCAAAATTTCCTGAATTGTTCTCGTGCATGCCGAACAATAGCCTGGTTATTACTCCTAAAAGATCTTTTGAGGTACCACGCCAGGCATTACGCTATAGTTTGGTATTCAAGCAGTCGTTGCATATCCAAGATATGATTTGTGCTGGTGTTATGCATGCAGCAAACACCCGATGCATGACAATGCAACTCGGCAACAGATCAGTCCAAGAAGAATTGGAAGCTCTTTTGTAGAAGCGTATTTTTTTTGTGTGTGTGTCTCCAAATGCCCCATGCAACTCACGAAATGTGTTTATCGTTGCATGCAAACGGATGAAGCTATGAAGAAAACACCTCTCAAATCCACGGACGATGCAACCAATTTAACTTATTAAATGTATAGGGCTGTGTTCATATGAACTTTTCAAAAATAAATTCCCATCTACTCCGATATAGTGGACTTGCAGAATCAAGTAAATTTATAGCGTAGTTTGGAAGAGAAATATGGAGTTTTGAACAGAAAATAATATGTCGCCAGTTTTTAAAAGAGCAATACATCAGTTTTTCTTTATAGGATATTGGAACAGATTCTGTCATATATCGGTGAAGGATTATTATTAATGAACGCTCAAATAGCAAAGTAAAAAAAAACAATTTGTCATCATAGTACAATCAAAATATTGATGCATTAATGGAGACATGATTTTTGGCCTGTGATTTTTGGCCCAGTAAACATCGACATTAGTTGATGAGTAGAGTGCAAAAGAAAAAAAAGTTTTGTTTGTCTTCGGTACAAAAGATGCGATGCATTTAGTAAACCTACTATGCCCATTACACATCCAATGTATAATATTTCTGCTCCGGTGGTTTTGACCACCAGGCCTCCACCGTCCAGCGTCAAGTAACGGCCAGTAACGTGTCAGGAAAGGGACGCAAACGAGGTGCCCTACTGCAGTTGTTTGGCTGAGAGCTGTTCAGTCTGAAACATAACTGCCCGTGTACGTCCTGTAGAATACGGATGGCTCAGATTGCAATAAGCTAAATGGTAAGGACACGTAAGCTGTTACCAGAGTTACGAGTGTCTCTTATTACATAACGATTCCGATGAGAATAAACAAGATCCTTCGTACGTTTTGTGTGGTTACACCTCGCGAATCAGCTATTGTGTCTAAGTTGATTGTATTAAGAAGCAAGCATCTCCATAGCGTTACTACATTTCGAGCGTCTGCACAGTGGAATAAGATATTGTATCCGGCAGTGATGAATGAATTACGAAGCATCTTAAACTTAGTTCATCATGATGACGTAAATGAGGATCAGAATATGTGATGGATGTATTCATCTTTTTTGGTCCCTAAAGAATAGAAATGCTGTGTTTCAAACACATATTGTGGTCAACATATGTAGAAATCTGTAGCAATGTGTAAACTAAAATGTTAAAGATGCACTTCTTGGGTTTCGTTGATAGCTTGTGCTATGTTTACTCTTAATTGTCGCATTTTGTCAATGGGTATGTTGAAAATTTTCGTTTTCCCGTCGTGCTATATTTGTTATAATAACTCAAACATGGCTCATGCTATGCGTTATGATCAGTTTCTCGTGCAGGAATAAGGGTTCATCTTTTTCACCTCATCAATATAAATAAATACCTAGTATGATCGTTTACCACATCTTTATATGGAAAAATAATTTTTCTTCTTTATTTCAAGCTACCGAACATTTGTATTAATTGGTCAGTAATAATAAAATCTTGTTCTTGTATGCCCATAAAGTAGATAATCGGGCTAGTTTTCACAAGTAAACAAATAATCTGAACGGGGATGTTTCCAGCCAGTGCTCTGCCTGCTCTACATATTAGGCCTTGCTATGTGAATACTACAAAACGTGAGTAACTGGATGATCAGATACCCTCTTATTATTCAGTTGCTAAAACTACGGATGCCACTGAAGCGTCTCTTCGTCAATGAGATCGAGGAAAATCATACTGAAGCAGAGTAGTTTGAGGTACTGTGGCCTTCTTGTTAATGTGGTGTCAATGACAAATGAAGTTGCATGGATTTGGTGGGCACAGGAATCTTCTGCCCGTGATCAACGTTTTCTACACGGAGTCTCATGACTCCATGATTAGTAAATATGTATTAATAGAATTTCTAAAGAAACTGACTGAGTATATTTTCACAGTGATATTTTGACGATGATATCCATGTATTATCTATGCATATTTATCTTCCGATGTTCCAGATTTGGTAATAAGTTATTCGAACTATGTATGGTCGACCTTTCTATAATACCTTTATAGGGTCACAACAGCGACGTGGTGAGCTTACTCGACTTCAGTGCCTCATTCTGGCGATGCATGTCACGACTTCGAGTTACGGGGAGAACACGACGATCCTATGTCATGGAAATTTGGCGCTCCTCCATCTGTGTGAAAATAATTTACCCACCTTCCAAAGGATTAGAAAATGGCGGTCTGTCAATACATGCAAAGTCACACCTCAGAAAATTTCAAGTAATTTTGCCATTGTAATAATGCTTTCTAGTCATGCTACCGTTAAATTATAAATTTGCTTTTGATTGACCAAGTGACAAAATTATCTGCGTTTATTACATCATTCAGTCATATTTTTTAGGAAACATTATTGATGTTCAAGAAATCGTTAACAGAGATACCTAACATTATATACAACATTTTTGTACATATTCTTTGCAATCCATATTCACATTGCATTTATAACTTTCCGTAACTGTCACTGTCGGTCAAAAGTGATATACGCGCTGATATTAATTGGATATTTCATCACAAATGTTACGAACGTGATTTGCTTTGTTGTTCAAGTTTATAGAATGTATTCATTGAAATATAAAAAAAGTCGTGACAAACTATGATTTCATGTGAGCGGTGAAAGCCACCACATGGAAATGTTTTCCAACAACCCACTTTCTGCAATTTAAGTCCGAAGAACATCAGAACGTAGCAACTAAGCCCGTATTTCACAAAGATGTACTGAACAGCAGCGCTTCGAAGATGAAACCAAGGGCTAGCCTGCATTACAGCCAAGCACAAGCAAACACAAAGGTGTGCGGAGGCCGTATTGTCGCCAGAACCTACTGACAATACCCACTCAAATTTAAGGTACAGTGTTCCGGCTTCTGCAAAAATGTTCCTTTTTATGTGAACTTTCTGCTCAAAGTTTTCTGAGTAAAGTAGATTTTTTCACGCAAAGCATTCCGCCAAAAAATCACTCAATTGATTTTCAGGACATCCTGCTTAGGCATTATTTAGCACCTTCTACCACTGTGAACACGATAAATTTCTGCCAACATCAGTCTCCTCCAGAGGGCTTATTCTGTTCAGACGCGATGGAGCTGGGGGCCGAGTTTATAGCGTGATGAGGAGGAAAGCATCAGCGAGGCAGAGAAGAAATCACATGCATTGAATAGTTCATCTTTGAAGAACAGTGGAAGGGAAAAACAAACGAATAAAAACAACAGGCATAACCAATCAAATTCAAGAAGATACACTAACTATTCACAAAGGCTTGTTTCTATGCGGCTGCTGATTGCGTAACACATTAGTTTTTCGAGCTTCGACAATCTTAAAATAATGATTCAAAATATTATGCTCTCAATAATCTACGCTTTGGGCCGCGGTAATTCACTCGGGACACAAATGCTGAAAAGGCTGAAATAGTTAAGCATTGTGCTATATAAACTCGAATGTAATATAATAAGAGCTTTGATGGTGACTGTATACTAGTCAAATCAATAGTTTTCAAATTTGAAATTTAGGTTTCTTTACTTCACTGAATGATGTAACAAAAACGTACCATTCATTTATATAAAATGGGCTTGTACAGATACAGACACTAGGCCGAAATTCCCCAGCAAGGGGGGTGGCCGACGGCAAGGCGCACCTCACACTCTCATACACTAACACTCGCACACCCTAGCCCTTTGGCGCAAAAGGTTCCGGCCGGGAACCCGCAACATACCCTCCGGGTTATGAGAGCGGTTCGAGGTCAGTGTCGGCACCAGGGCCCGACAGTGTGACTGGTTTACCCCTGCCACGTCATGATGACCGGGTCTTCCTTCCCGCCCATGGCTATCCCGTCTCTCAACGATATTCCTAGGGCGGGAACGCACATTAGGCAGCGTCAAACTCATCCGTCAAAACCCACTCACGCCTATCCAGTGCATGCTCTCTCGCTACCTCCACAATCAGGTCTCTCCTTCCTAACGCCTGCTTCACACAATCTATCCCCCCGAACTTCAGTCTACTTATAGGCCTGCGACCACTCGCCTCCGCATTCATCACCCTTTCCACCAATCTCCCTTCGTCCATCCTCTCCATGTGCCCATACCATCTCAGAACACGCGAATCCACTCTTTCCTCCAACTTCTTCACCATCCCCATCCTGATTCGAACCATGTCGTTAGTGAACCTGTGTCTCAGCGACACTACAGCCATGCTCCTCAAACATTTCATTTCGAAAACACTCAACCTTCTTTTTTCCTCTGCTCTCACCCCCAAGTCTCAGCTCCGTACAGCACAGTTGGACAACGACACCCTCATACAGCTCTCACTTTGCTTCCATCCCCAACGTCCTGCAGCTCATTACGCTCTTCAGTGCACCCAACACTTTACACCCCTTCTTCACTCGCGACTTCCCCTCAGTTTCCACTAGTTTAGTCTTCTCCACATGGAAGCCCAGACACTTAAACACTGAACTTCTTCCAGCAACTCTCCATTTAGGAGGACACTAATACTGCTTGCATCGGCGGTCCTCGAACATCTCATTACTTCACTTTTACCCACTTCTCCTCTTAATTCGCCACCAGGGCTGTATCATCCCCAAACAGCAAATGAATCAAATGCCAACTCCACCCATTCGCTTCCAAAAGCTCCAAGCTACGACCAAGCACACTCGCGTTCACCTCCCTGACCACTCCATTCGTACAGAGATTGAACAGCCAAGGAGACGTCACGCAGCCTTGTCTCAGACCCACGTTCACCGTGAACCAATCACTCACCTCGCTTCCCACTCTGAGACATGCGCGGCTGCCAGACGCCGAAACACTGAAAGCAGCCGCTCCTCTTTCCATTTTCTGGAATAGTTTAATGAAATTATTACTAATGAAGACATTATAAAAATTATTAAATATTAGCGCATTGAATCGAACACTGAATTTGTCGGTAAGGAAATAAGGATTCGATATCAATATTTGCACATATATCATAAGATGGGCTGGAAATGTTGAAACATTTCGCATTGAAAAGGACGTATTAGTTTCCCCATGTGCTAATTGTAGTCGGCATTGGCAAACTGGCTTGGTAATGAGTGCTCTTTGTTTTGTCTCGTTATTGTTGTAACTCTTTTAGACTGTCATGAATACATTGCATACCCTTGGCATAGAACAGGCCTCCTTGTTTTATACTTTCAGCATGCGATGCAGTAACAGGCAACATTATTTCCTCTGAAATTTGCTATAATTATCAAAAGAACCAAGCCTAGATATTTGGTCTTGATATGATATTGTACATGTTTTTTTTACTATTCTGATCTGATCACTTATGAATAAAAAGGACAGGAAGGACTGTTATGCTGGTTATCGACACTGACATAAAATTGCATGGTAAGGGATAATAATATACACACATTCTGAACCACTCGGCCGCCGTGGCCGAGTGGTTAGCGTATCCGACTGCAGTGTCAGCCTCTGGTGCTGCATGTCGCGTGTTCGAGCCTCGGCAGGGACAAGGCGGTCTTGTGGCGGGGAGATTTGGCGCCTCCCCCCTCTGTGTCCGCCTAGCTTAGTCACCCCCCTAACTAGGGGGAAACGGCTGTATGTCTATACTATACTGATCCGATCTACAGTAGTGTCTGGGAAAATCCAATTGACAAAAACCCATCGACCAATCTGATAACTCAGATGTTTATACACATAGTACGTTCAGGGAGTAACTTTTCAAGATCACTTTTCACGTATTTGCTAAAGGAAATGATTAATATATATAAATATTACCATTGTTTCTTTGATCAATCTTCGTGAACGCCAACATTATACACGACAGAACATTTACAATCGGGTGGTCTTCGTTTATGATTCATTGTGAACAAGATGGTTTGTATTGTGCATTATGATTAATTGTGAACAAGATGGTTTGTATTGTGTATCGTCCCACCATTGCACAATTTAAACCGCGATCAGCATTTTTTAAACCATATTCCGACTCACTAACCTCGCATGTTTAGGGGGTCACAACACAACGGAAATGGTATTAATACTGGATGTTTACGGTCTGCCTAAAGAGTTATCAACTGACTTGTCTGTCTAATACTCGAGCTCTTCAGGCATTTCTTATGTCTGTTATATGTGATGGGGGGATGGTGAAAAAGGGTGTGCATTCAGAGGTAATTGAACGTGGGCCTAGAGGTAGACACAAATTTACGTGGGTGGATGGTTTTAAGCAATTGTTTAAATGGAGAAACATAAGTGTGCAGGTAGTGAGTAAGCGTGCAATGGAGAGGCGTGAGAGGGGAAGTATTGTGATTGGATGAGTTTTGACGCTGCCCTGATATTCTTCCCGTCCTTGCTGTCTCGTTAATGAAAGGGATGATCTCGGAGCAGTCACTATAAAGCGGCAGGATACGTGTGGCGAGGCTTCCCGGCCTGATCCTTTAGCTCAAAAGGGATAAGTTCGTATGTGTGTGTGAATGAGAAGAGTGTGAGGTGCGTCTTGCCTTCGTTCATCACCATACCTAAGGAAGTCAGCCTTGTGTCTGTGTCTTTATCTGCTTGATTCCGAATAAATAATTTCTATAGTGTCTGATAGCTAGATAAACATAGGAGAAGCCAAAAATTATGGATTCTGTATTAAAAGTACATCTGCCTGTATTCACCTGATTCCTGGAAAGTCTGGTATTTGATGTTGTATTTTTCACTTGGCTGCTGAACAATAAATTCCAGATATAAGTTAGTATTGTTTCAATTTATTGTTAATTTCCATAACCAATGATGTAAAAATGATTGTCTATGCAAATTGGTGCTGTGCATATTAGTTCGAAAAGTGGTGAAATAATATAATTATTTGCTAAATTTAAGTTTTATTTGCAAAAAACATGTCAATGGTACAAAAGATGATATAATTAATAGGAGATATGGCCTCCTTTTGCTTTTACAAGCATCTGAACACGATTTGGCATGGATTCGACCAAAGTGGAACATATTTTAGCCAGTTCTTCATCATGATACCAGGCCCTAATTACAGCACTAATTAGCTTTGTCATTGTCGAACAGTCTTCTTTCTGGAGCCTTCGTTACACTATAGCCCATAGGTTTTCGATGGGATTGATGTCAGGAGAATTTCCAGGCCAGTCTAAAACCTGCAGTCCACTTTCTTCAAAGAATGTGCGCATTTTACGGGAAGTATGGCATGGTGCAAGATCCTGCTGAAAAATGCCGTCTCCATCAGGAAAGTCCCTTCTCATCGTAGGAAGCAAGTGAGTCTCCAATAAAGCCTTGTATTTATCACTGTTCATTATGCCCTCTACACTAATAAGTCTTCCTGTACCGTTAGCGCTAAAACTACCCCAAAGCATCTTCTTAGGCGGATGTTTGGGCGCTTGTTGAATGTGTCCTGGCCGAAGCGGTTCACCTTTGCTTCGTCTCACGAACTGTGACCTGTAGCCATGTACATCAAAATGCGATTCGTCTGAAAATATTACTTTTTTTCAGTCGTCTGCGGTCCATTGATCATACCTACGTGCCCAGCGAAGACGTTTTGTCTCCATAACAGATGTCAATAACTGTTTATTTAGAGGTTTTCTGGCAAATTTGCCAACCTCAAGGAGCCTTCGTCGGACAGTTGAAGAAGAAATATTTACGCCTGCTGAAGATAAATCTCTCTGAAGGTCTACACTTGTTTTCTTAGGATCCTTTATACTATTTCTGATGAGAACTTTGTTATCGCGAGGTGTTGTCTTGCGTTATCTTCCGCATCTTCCTCGTCGCAGTGTTGAAGATTCGCCAGTGTCTTCCTTTCTTTTCAAGATATCGCCAACGGTTGACTTGGCCACCTTCATTTTCTCAGAAATCTGTCTAATGCTAAAACCACCATGTTCTTTAAGAGCTACAATACTTGCACGCTTCTTGGGAGTGATATCCATCATGAAGAGGAGGTGAATACTCCGTCAAAACGAAGTATAACTGAGAACGTTTACAGCAACAACATTTCTGCACAAGTCCTGGAATAGCACTGATGCGTTTGCTAGAGTGTCTTCACAGCAGACAACAGTTGACAGACACCAATAGAATAATTAGAACAGTTGTCAGACACCACTAGAACGCCTATATATCTGGTAAACAAAAGAACCATTAGTATCATAGTCAAAAAGTTGGACTCATTAGGAAAATTATTCAAAATTTGCCACTGTCCGAACTAATTTGCACAGCACTG
>SDVV010028795.1:0-11907 GCA_016164225.1 Gammarus roeselii
ATGACTACTCTGACAGTGATTCCTTCATAAAGACTCATGACTACTCTGACAGTGATTCCTTCATAAAGACTCATGACTACTCTGACAGTGATTCCTTCATAAAGACTCATGACTACTCTGACAGTGATTCCTTCATAAAGACGGATGACTTCTCTGACAGTAATTCCTTCATAAAGACTGATGACTACTCTGACAGTGATTCTTTCATAAAGACTGTTGACTACTCTGACAGTAATTCCTTCATAAAGATTCATGACTACTCTGACAGTGATTCCTTCATAAAGACTCATGACTACTCTGACAGTGATTCCTTCATGAAAACTCATGACTACTCTGACAGTGATTCCTTCATAAAGACTCATGACTACTCTGACAGTGATTCCTTCATAAAGACTGATGACTACTCTGACAGTGATTCCTTCATAAAGACTCATGACTACTCTGACAGTGATTCCTTCATAAAGACTGTTGACTACTCTGATAGTGATTCCTTCATAAAAACTGTTGACTACTCTGACCGTGATTTGCATGTGAAAAAAAATCCGTCTATTGAGTAACCATTCCGTGTAACAATCGTTTGCATTCTTTTACGGATATTTTGATTGCAAGTTCAAAAGATTTTTAGAATTTGCCCTCACAAGCTCGTGGATCTGGGATGCTTTTGAAAGTTCGACCACGAGCCCAATAAAGTTCGACCATGAGCTCATTGAAGTTCTGCCACGAGCCCATTCAAATTCTACTATGAGCCCATAAAACTTCGGCCACGAGCCCATAAAACATCGGCCACGAGCCCATTGAAGTTCTTCCACGAGCTCATTGAAGTTCGGCCACGAGCCCATTAAAGTTTGGTCGCGAGTCCATTGATGGTTGGCCACGAGCCAAATAGAAATACAAGCGGAGTTACTATTATTTCATTGGGGGAACCACACACAAAAAAGCATCGCCAAGCACTTCAAATTTCGAACACTTTCGTAGTGCTATTCAAAACATGCCTGTCTACGTTTATTCATTAAATCATTTGCTCGATTCTTTCTGTTACTACTCAACTTAACCTGCAACACAAACTAACAATGATGCATTGATCAGTAAACCAAACGCCTAACCGTTCACCGGATTTAACACAACACCTGTAGAGCCTATGACCACACAACGCTTCTATATCATAAGAAAACACAACACTTCTGACGCATATGAAAACACAACACTTTTGTAGCATACGATAATACAACACCTCCATAAAATATGTAAACACAACACTTCTATAGCATATGAAAACGAAACACTTGTAAAGAATATAAAACCACAACACTTCTGTAACATATGAAAACACAACAGTTCTATAAAATATGAAAACGCAACACTCCTATAGCATATGGAAACACAACACTTTTATTTCATATGAAAAAACAACACTTCTTTGGCTAATGAAAACGCAACGCTTTTATTGCATATGAAAAAACAACACTTCTAGAGTATATAAAAACGCAACACTTCTTTTGCATCTGGAAACACAACACTGTCACATGTGAGAACACAACACTTCTATAGCATATGCAAGCACAACACTTCTGTAGCATATGAAAACAAAACATTTCACGTTGCATATCAAAATAAAACACTTCTGTTGCATGTGAAAACACATCACCTCTACAGAATATGAAAACATCACATTTCTAAAATATATTATAACTCAACACTTCTATACCATGTGAAAACACAACACTTCTGTGGCATATAAATACACAAAACTTCTATAGCATACAAAAACACAACAGTTCTGTAGCATATGAAAACACAGCCTTTTTGTGGCATATGAAAACACAACAGTTCTGTAGCATTTGAAAACACAACACTTCTGATGCATATGTGTTCCCAGACATATGCAATCAAACGTTGTCGAAGTTTGACCAGAACAGCACTGAAACAAACGCAAGGAACTGATTAGGTTGTTCCCTGACCCACGAACAGCGGCGCCCGAGCATGAAATGTTTTCCCTTTCCCTCGCTTAGCAAAAATATAAATGACAGAACGAATGTCGGCTAATTAACGTGACTGTATTTTTGTTCCGGCATTTAAAATGTTAATGGTGAAGAAGGGAAATGAAATCATGAATAACAAGATATAATATCAATGTTGTAGTTCAGAGGCGGAAGATGGTCTGAACGAAGTTGTGTTTTTTATTGCTTGGTGAGAGCCATTGTTATCTTTCATTCCGAAGGGAATTGGGATAGAACATTTAAATATTTCGGTTCAGTTGGGAAGAAGAAGGGTTTCTGCTGGAACCGATCAGAGACATGTTTAGATGCATGTTGAGGGAAGTAGAATATGCACTGAAAGTAATGATAGTCTATGAACGAACAATGATAGTTTGCGACCAGCAATGATAGTCTATTAGCATCAATGATAGTTTGAGTGCATCAATGATAGTCTAAGACCAGCAATGATAGTCTAAGACCAGCAATGATAGTCTAAGAAAATCAATTATAGTCTAAGAACATTAATGATAGTCTAAGATCAGCAATGATAGTCTTTTAACCTCAATGATAGTCTAAGTGCATCAATGATAGTCTAAGACCAGCAATGATAGTCTAGGAAAATCAATGATAGTCTAAGAACATCAAAGATAGTCTACGACCAGCAATGATAGTCTAAGAAAATCAATGATAGTCTAAGAACATCAATGATAGTCTAAAACCAGCAATGATAGTCTAAGAACATCAATGATAGTCTAAAACCAGCTATGATAGTCTAAGAAAATCAATGATTGTCCAACTGCATCAATGATCGTCAAACTGCATCAATGATAGTCTAAGACCAGCAATGATAGTCTAAAAAAAGCAATGATAGCCTAAGAAAATCAATGATAGTCTAGGAACATCAATGATAGTCCAAGTCCAGAAATGATAGTCAAAGAACATCAATGATAGTCTCCGACCAGCAGTGACAGTCAAGAACATCAATGATGGTCTAAGCCCTCAATTAAAGTCTAAGAACAGACAATGATAGTCTAAGACCATCAATGATAGTAAAAGTCTAGTTATAAAAGTCTAGGACCAGACTATTAGACGGATGCCTCTTTGGAAGATGTAGCTGCGTGAAGGTAATAAATATTGCAAGCCTAATCACTCCAAGTTGCTCGGAGGTAATGTGAACGGTTTTAGAACATTTCTCAACACAATCGACACGTCAGGTTAAAATTCAATCTTGCTGTTCTCATGCATATTGCTGTGATAAACTCTCTTGCATATTGCAGTGATAAACTTTCTTGCATATTGCAGTGATAAACTCTCTTGCATATTGCTGTGATAAACTTTCTTGCATATTGCAATGATAAACTCTCTTGCATATTGCAGTGATAAACTCTCTTGCATATTGCAGTGATAAACTCTCTTGCATATTGCAGTCATAAACTCTCTTGCGTATTGCAGTGATAACTCTCCTGCATATTGCAGTGATAAACTCTCTTGCATATTGCAGTGATAAACTCTCTTGCATATTGCAATGATAAATTCTCTTGCATATTGCAGTGATAAACTCTCTTGCATATTGCAGTAATGAACTCTCTTGCATATTGCAGTGATAAACTCTCTTGCATATTGCAGTGATAAACTCTCTTGCATATTGCAGTGATAAACTCTCTTGCATATTGCAGTGATAAACTCTCTTGCATATTGCAGTGATAAACTCTCTTGCATATTGCAGTGATAAACTCTCTTGCATATTGCAGTGATAAACTCTCTTGCATATTGCAGTGATAAATTCTCTTGCATATTGCAGTGATAAATTCTCTTTTATATTGAAGTGATAAATTCTCTTGCATTTTGCAATGATAAACTCTCTTGAATATTGCAGTGATAAGCTCTCTTGCATATTGCAGTGATAAACTCTCTTGCATATTGAAGTGATAAATTCTCTTGCATATTGCAGTGATAAACTCCCTTGCATATTGCAGTGATAAACTCTCTTGCATATTGCAGTGAT
This sequence comes from Gammarus roeselii, assembly GCA_016164225.1. Taxonomy (NCBI): domain Eukaryota; kingdom Metazoa; phylum Arthropoda; class Malacostraca; order Amphipoda; family Gammaridae; genus Gammarus; species Gammarus roeselii. The sequence continues at coordinate 3,982 of SDVV010028795.1, forward strand.
AAACTCTCTTGCATATTGCAGTGATAAATTCGATCAAAGCGTAAATGGATGTTAATAAATAAATACGCAGTAAAACAAATAGGAAAAGCTCAACACTTTTATACCAACAACTTTTTGTCAAATACTCTAAGTTACAAGCATTGTCGAATCTAAAACGTAATCATGTCGATATGATTTAATAGCAGCAGTATAGATCCATAATCAATATTGTCTATTTATGATCAACACTGCACGTTGATATACGTCATATACTTTGTATTAACTATGCACACTGGAATAAGGTTCCCTTACGGATGGCAATAAATGCCTGAGATTGAACCAAGTCATCTCCCGAGACAAGATGCAGGTTGTGGTCTCATCTTCCTGCGGGGTCTATTCACCACTCCAAGCCACCAAGCATGTGACCTTTTACCGCGCTTCGCTGAACAGAGAAAAACATTCAATATGATATATATTGTTTATCATTGCTCGGTTAATCGATTCCAACTCTCCACATTAACTTTAGTTCGTTCCATTAACTATTTACTGCACTTGACGGGTAAAGTTTCCTGACTACTCCCAAGATCACCAGAGTGAATTATTTGCTACTTGCAAATGCCCCGGTGGCATCTTCTCTAGAATTATCCAGATATCTGTAATATCTTGACCTGACGAACTATTTACTGCTAAGCAGCCTTTTTGCGTGTGATTGCAAGGCAGTCATGCAAATTTGAGCTAAAAATAGTGCGATTCAAAATCCTCCGACAGGTGGAGTTCATGGAACAACGACAGGAATTGTCATCCAAAACAGTTGGTCCAGTGAAGTGGTTGCATTTGTTTCCGAATTCTACATTTTAAAATAGTAGTTGAAAGCTCTGATCTGAACAAGAACTTCGGGACGGTCTTGTTTTGAAACATGACAACACATCATCCCCTGCAGGTGAGAGTGGAGCCATTTCATGAATAAATGAACTGTAACTCAAAGTCCAGTCTGTGAGGAGCAAAGCCCAATTTGAGATAACGACTCAAGCTATGGCTATGACTCCCCAAGGTGGCATGAAGGGGCACACCGTACAGTAATTACATCAAACTAGATGGATTGCTCCTTGATGTAGCTGTAAGTTGGTTTTGATTTAGGTAAACTTGGTTTCTGATCATGGCCACCCCAACTTTGTTCGGTTTTAATTGATGAGAGGGAATCAATTGAGGAGAGAGAAACCTGAAAAGTTCTCGGAAATTTCGTGAAAAAAAAAATATTGTTCTTTCCATGCTTTGTCAACTGCTAAACGGATAACAAACATTCAACCAAAACTAAAGATAATTCTGTCTCAGCCTCGATCAGTCGCCTTCCAACTTTGATTCTGACGAAAACCCATTTTTTTAACGTTGGAAATTTTCAAACTCTTGGTTAAATAGACCAGTTGATTAAGTCGATTTATTTCAGGGTCGCAGAAGGGAATGATGATTACAAAATTTTGCAAGCCGCTAAAGTAAACTGCTAGCCACGAGCTGCTCCAGACTTGGAGTAATAATGGATGAACTGCTCGGAAAACATGAAGTAGGCTGGAAAAAAATTAACCGCATACGAAGAAGTGTATTGCGCAGCTCTCGTTCATCCGTGTCACAGAATTCTATGTCAATTTTAAACTTTTACATTTGTTTGCATCAGTGACAATCCTAGTTCAAATAATAAAATTGTTTGGTATGTGGTACAAAGAAAATTTTCATACTCTAATGTTGAACTTTTTCGACGGTAAATTTGTTTGCAAAATTTGTTAGGATCATTTAATAGAGACCAAAAATAACACAGATGGCTTGTAAGATGGCATCATATACCCGGGCAACTAAGACCGATGGCTTGTTAGAAGGCATCACATACCCGGGCAACTTAGACCGACGGCTTCATGTTTGTACAGATGCGTATACATGAATATTTGTACTTTTTCATACTCCAGCGTCTGGTGTAATAAACGCAAATCATTCCAATACTATGTAATTGGAGCGTGGGTTTTTAATCATTCATTCCTCTCCTCCATCTGCCCATCCCTCGTCTGTCATTCCTCTGTACCATCTTCCCATCCCTCGGCCATTATTCCTCTGCACCATCTGCCCATCCCCCGGCCATGCTAATAGCAATGCCGCCTATCAGCCAGGAGGATGCAAGCAAGCAGCCACGGAAACATCAGAATAATATTGTTATAATACTAAAATGTCATTTGCGACTGCCGCCACTGCAGCTACTTACTATTCAGAGTGGGGAGGGTGGCAAACCCTCAATATCTTACATCATTTGGCACCACTGCTTTCAGTATGTATGCTATATCCGTATTGTAGCAGGCATCACAAACCAGTGACTCTGGTTCTCCTGTTCAGATGCATATATCTGTTTGACATTCAAACCTTTCCAAGTGTTTAATTGCATGAGAGTCTCTGTGGGATGTTAATGTGTCACCATCACAAGTTAATAGAACAAAGTGACACTTAAGTTTGTTCGTTTGTTGGTGCATAACGTTTTCTAATTACAGTCACATCAAAATTACTGTCAACAGGGCCGATTCAACCTTTTAAATTTAGTAATGCATTATCATACAAGGCTGCAGATGGTATCCATTACGGCGCAGCCAGTCTATTTAAGCTTCCTAAAGCACATCCTCGCAGCCCTATCATCAGATGTTATTCAAGAGCCAAGCTCCACAGCCTCAGCACCCCACAACTCGCGTTAGCTCTGGAACTGCTGTGTTTAGAGCGCCATCTGCGGCAACACGTTTAATGAGCTCCTGCATTGGTATTCTGCAGCAAGCAACAGAGTAGTCTATAATTCACCCCCGGCCTGGATGAGCCGCTGCAGGAACGAGGTGTTTGCATGTCGTTGTGCTAAGGCCCTCTTCTTGCATTCCTAATGCATGTGGTCAATTTGCGTTACCGATAAATGAGCTCCGTGATTTGTGATGTCGTTCAGGTGCTCTTAAGAGACCAAGGGAATTCCATGGGAAGTGATTTGTTGTGGCGACTTGCTAATTGTTGTGGCGACTTGCTGTGGCGACTTGCTAATTGTTGTGGCGACTTGCTTATTGCGCCAGCTGGCAGATCATTGCTTACACTCGTGATGTCGGCCGCTTATGGATCAACAGCTCAAAGTCTATTCTGCTCTGGCCAAACAGCAAATCTATCGTTTATAAAACAAAGCCGTCCCAAGCACAGATTTGTTGCTGTGGATGTTCTTTTCCTCAGCAACGGGGGCAGGTGAGCTTGCAAGGACTGGAATCTCCATCGTCGTCGAGAGAAGTGCTGGTGTTGAGCAAGCTTGAACCGACGCATCCAGTGAGATCTGAAACGGGGTCACTGTGGTTCGGAGTCAGAGACTGATGCCACCCAGCCATGGGTTAGGCTGGTTGATCGTGGCATCAAGACAGTCTTATTGAACTATACACTATTTCTGAAATGTCTTTGGTCAATTTTCCATTTGTTTCGCAATGAAATTATTTATCACAACTTCAATCAGGGCATTCACAATTAATAAAATATTTGAACAATTAGTCATTGGTTTCATCAATGCTCTAAATCTTATCAACAAGTATGATTTATAGCATTGGTCAAATAAATATGCCTATCTCAAATATGGAATGACAGACCATCATGTTTTGATCCAAGGTTGTGTCTTCAGTTGAAATTGGCAATCGTAAGAATGCAACATCATTTGAGGAGAATGAATTGACAATTCACGCAAAGGTAATAACTCTGCTGGAGTCAACGTTTGCTTTCAACTAAGACCAAACGTACCCAATAATTGTATTCATTCTGTGGCAATTGTAATGAATGAGGCAACAATCATCACAACATATTTATAACCGAACATTTGCTAAAAAACAAATTATGCCTAACTTGCGTCAAAAAAAATCAAACACAATTCGCTTTTCAATTCATTATGCTGCCAATCAATAATAAAACAACAACGGATTACGAAATTTGGCTTATGATCGGCCTCCTGACTCTCCACCAGCCTCCTGACTCTCCACCAGCCTCCTGACTCTCCACCAGCCTCCTGACTCTCCACCAGCCTCCTGACTCTCCACCAGCCTCCTGACTCTCCACCAAACTCACTCGGTGTTATCGCCTTCTCATAGTTCGCTCCACACAATACGCGGTGCAAAAGGGAAAATAAATTTACCAATGAGTTAAGATCAACAGTAACTCTAAAGGTACTTTTTAACAACATATTTTGTTTAGATTCTAACTGAATTATCAGCAATCCTGCAGCAGCTTTATTGAGATAATCGGAATAAGATATCAATGAAGTTGGGTTAAGTTTAGAAATGATAGCTTATTTCTGCTTCATAGAAACAGCAGAATCACCATCAACGGATTCTGCTCCGGCAACGTTGATGGGCGGCTCTAAAAGAACAGTCGAGCGTGTCGCGTGCCGGTGGCCACGTGCGTTCCACCGCCTCCAGGACAGTTCACGTTAGTTAAACGTGACCTAAATTTTGTTAGCGTACCTGATCTAATGTTAAATCTTACTTTCCATGATTTAACCGACATTTATCAATCATATGGAGGTCTGAAGATTGTCAACATTTTGATGATTGATATCATATTGTGCAGTTGTCTAAGTCAGCAAAGACGACTGTCGTAGGTAAACAAAAATGATAATATTATTATGAAGAATTCATAAATTAATCTGATATCTGTCCAAATATTAACATTTGTTAAATCCTTAAAGTTCAATTTGTGCATCTTCGGCGATGGACAATCAGAAAGAAGCCTCATCACTCTAAACCCGCCCGACGTTAATAAGTTTTAAGGAATGTTGCATTAAGACGGACAAGAGGTGGACTTGTTTTCCAGTGTTATAACCAGGAAAGTAAGGCGTTCCAAATAAATAATAATAGACATTTGCAGCCATTAGGATTGTGACACGGTACATTATATAAATTATGAAGTAGCGAAACAATTTGGGCCCGGCTACAGCTTCATTGAAATATTGGACGAGACACTCCGCCTCTACCGAATAATGATCTAATTAACATGCACATTAAACCATATTTGAACAAACCCGAGAATGCTTACTGTAATTAATTAACCTGTATGATTACACTAATTGGGGGTTGATGATTCGCAGTTATTGGATATCTACAATGTTTATCTATTTAGAAAGTATATAATCGCACCAAATTCTCGATAGTGTCCGTATATTTATATACCGTCAAGGAACAAAATAACGTCACGCCGCCGATACAAAATGGTACTCCGAGTCTGGACACGACCGGAGATGTCGGTCAATTTGCTGGTCAAATCAAGCACCTCGCGGCAGTGCAACGGAACTGAACACTGCTGGAAAATGACCTGTCCTAATACCAGAATAGTCAATTTTTTCCGTACTATTCATGCTATTGAATATATTGCTGGAAACATAACATTATCATAATTCTCCTTCTTTCATACAACTTTGACTACAGTTGGTTCTAGAGATAATTATAAATTTCGCTAAATGTTATTTTTTTTGCGATAAATAACTTCCATTGAACATAATACACTAATAATTTATGAGAAGAGAAATTCTTGAACCCACCTTCTAAGTACCTGCAAGCGAACAGCTCTGAACACAAAAATGTCTACATAATTGGAAAATCTTAAAACCCATTTAACGACTCTTTAGAGTTGGAAAATATCGACTATTCAGGCAATGAAATTGTCTGCCTGAGAATTTGTGACCTCAATCGCATTTTAATCGGTCTCCTTAACTTATATCCACTAAGTCCTAGGCCCAAACACCAACATTTTGGTGATGACCTCTTCCAAGATCTGAATATAAAATCTTTCAAGATTTCTTTTCCATATTTTTACAGATGATTTTTTTCGTATGAACTCCTAATTTGGTAAAAAAATGCCGGGTGAAAACGAATTCGTACAATATGAGAATGGGAAATATGTATTCTAACCGAGTCCAGCGTTTTCATGAAAATATTTCAACATCTTAGACCAGACCTGACTAAACACGACGAACTATCAGAATTTTCCACAGCAGACCAGTAACACCGACACCTCGAGTGCCATCCGATTATCAGCTTGTCATATTTTCGCCGAATATTGTTTTCAAATAATGCCTGTCTCTCCTTTACGCTTGGCTGTCAACGAGGCCCGCACTCGAATTCCAGGCCGACTGCGACGCACTGTTTTCTATTTCACGGTCGGCTGCTCCACTGGGCGGCTGCTCCCATGGGCGGGTGCTCCCATGGGCGGGTGCACCCATGGGCGGGTGCTGAATGCTCGATGTTTCATTACAATTTGAGCGCTCAGGGGATAGAATTGTTTACAGGAATTCATCGTCGAATGCCTTTGAATATCATTTGAATTTCAAACGTTATACCTTCAAAATGTAACCGGAGAACTGGAAAGTACATTCCAAAGTGTAGACGTGTTTTCTTTTGAACAATTTTGCTTTATTAAAATGTATTTCATATCAACTCCCTCCCTGAAGTCACCCTTCAGTTTTATTTGTCATGACATAAGCTTTTACGATTGGAGGTCACACAAACATGCGGTTATGCATCATTAAACTGAATGATTAATTAGTATTGTTTCATTTATACGTCTAGTGAATGGTTCCATGAATGATGTCTTTAAATTAAGATTGAAACATTGCCTGTAAGATTAGATTTTCAGACAGTGTTCGCGATAAAACAAGTTCCATTGAATTTGATTAAATGACATTCTATCAAAATCACACATTATCTTGGGTCTTTTTGTCATCATGCTTCGTGACCATTTTCCGTGTTGCATGATCTCGGCAACCTCACCTGACGAAGGAACGACCGAGTTACTCTTAGGAGCGACGTGCAGCGATCATTGAAACTGAGTAAACTTATCCACCAACCAGCTTTCTTCAAATGCAAGAACATCAAATGTAATTTGCCGTCAAACTTCGATTGATGTGAATAACAAAATATAAAATATAAAACTACACGGATTTTTTTTTAAAGAACCACATTGAACAAATTCATATTGCTTTAACCCATTCTAGTTCGGAAACAGTGCGCCGTAGGCATGCAATATCCTGCATATTTATACCACAAATATATCCGTCGATAGAAACAGTTCCTGTTTGACTTTTTTTAAGAACCTACCTCAACGCATTTGCTTGGTTATCATATTCAATTTTTATAACTCAATCATAGTTACCAGATACTTACGAGCTTTGTGAGTAGAAGGTTGAGTTCATTTTCATATACGCGTTGAGTTAATGTTGGCAGTGATGGTAAACTAGGAGTGTTCCTCCAACTGACTCCAACACCACTGGTTCAACTGGCGCACATAACCAATCACAGACGGAAAATCCTGACAATTAAAATTACAATTTTGAGCATGAATTAATGCATGTCTCCGTTCTGTCGATATTATTTGCGAAGAGCGCCGTGTGTATCGCAATAAACCGCTGGAAATAAATGGCGTTAAAATGTGACGGTCAAATTAATCATGTAACAAATTAGGATGTGACGGCACAGCTGGGCTGGCAGTTGATGGAGACGCGCGGCGGAGAGGAGCCTGGCCCTTGGAGACGCGCGGCGGAGAGGAGCCTGGCCCTTGGAGACGCGCGGCGGAGAGGAGCCTGGCCCTTGGAGACGCGCGGTGGAGAGGAGCCTGGCCCTTGAAGACGTGCGGCGAAGAGGAGCCTGGCACTTGGAGACGCGCGGTGGAGAGGAGCCTGGCCCTTGGAGACGCGCGGCGGAGAGGAGCCTGGCCCTTGGAGACGCGCGACAGAGAGGAGTCTGGCCCTTGGAGACGCGCGGTGGAGAGGAGCCTGGCCCTTGAAGACACGCGGCGAAGAGGAGCCTGGCCCTTGGAGACGCGCGGCGGAGAGGAGCCTGGACCTTGGAGACGCGCGGCGGAGAGGAGCCTGGCCCTTGGAGACGCGCGGCGGAGAGGAGCCTGGCCCTTGGAGACGCGCGG
>SDVV010028796.1:0-11907 GCA_016164225.1 Gammarus roeselii
TATAAATATTTTTTGTAATGGATCTAAGGAACAGGACAAACTGTTAATTTAGCTGAAGGTTTCTCCCAAGTACAGTAAATAAAATGGCAAAGTCAACATAATAGAGATGGTAATCAGGCAGTTTACAAATTAAATTTTAGCTATCAAACAGTGTGGTAACAATGGTTGGACCAATAAAACAATTCTCAAAACAGCTACATTCATTATGGTTAACAAACCAAACCTGAGGTAAATAAACAAAATTAGCTAACTGCATTGAGTAGCTTGATATTATTTCCCAAGATGGAAAATTTACAGATTTGGCAGAACACAGCATTATAAACATAGATTCAATAATCAAAGAAAGTCAAGGTGCACCTGAAAAACAGCAATTATGCAAAAAACAGGTAACGATGGAAAATTGATATTCTTCTTCATCTCAGAGGATAGGATTGTCACAGCAGTACACACAAAATACCCCATAGTAAGCAGGACTATGATGTAAGTCATTAGATGGCAATGACACAAAAACATGCAACCCAGTAACCAGTTTGAGCAGCTACATATCAAGAGAAACCACTGAAAAGACACCAGCTAGGACTATTTCAGGTGAAAACAGTCAAGTATACAGCATAAGAATGGTTGGTAATATAATTTTCGTGCTTGAAAGGAAATAATATTTTTATTTCTTGTACTTTCAATAATAATAAAGTTATCTTCAGCAATACACAGCTAAAGTCTACGATTATTTGATTTGTGAAGTTAATCATATAAACAAAAACTGTGTAAGCTGTTCTGAGGTGAACAACAATTATCAACAAGACTGAATAGACTAACAAGTAGCAAAGGACATGAAGAGGACCCAACACCAAATTAGGTCTGAGAGTATTAAAGCATTTGCGTTCAATGTAGGACTGCAGTGCACTGTAGATTTCATTGCTTGAAATTATTTAAGAGTGTCAGCACCAAGCAGTTATGTATTAGGCTGACTTTGTGAACCATACTATAAAGGGACCTTACAGCAAGGATACAGTGGCAGTCTCCGGGCAGCAGCTGGTGTGTCCACTGCCACTGCTTGCAGACGCCGCCACTTACTTGTTCCAAGCTCCTTACAGGGCTGTTGTTGTCAACACGAGTGCACAAGCAGTAGAGACAAAGGCCTCTATTGCGGGATGCAACTGTGTAAGGATCTTAACTTCCACAACACTACACAACATTTACAATAAAATGCCAGTACTCTCTTAATGAACATCACTTTCATATAAAGCTACTACAAAACCACCACATTCATGAGCAATAGAAAAAAATGTAGAAACTATAAGTGAGTATCAAGTTTTACAGACTTTTTTACTAATTTCTTGACTATCCAAATGTTGAATAGTGACTTTGTTAAACAGCGCAATATTACACTTTCCATTAACTATTCTGGAGAAAAATAGTACAACAGTATTATTGACCGCTCTGTTTTAATATTTTGGTCAATCAATAAGGCCCTCATCAGAAAAAAAAAATGAAAAAAGAAATGTACATTATGAATCAAGATAAATGCTAACATCTAAATGATAAAGTCACAATTGTATGGTAAAGTGCTGTATCAAAATGTCCAAAACATAAAATCACAATATATATGGAAACATAAATTCTGTAATATTAACAATTTTGGTAGGTATGTGTCAATTAACCAAACTTTATAAATGCAAAGGATTAATTGTGTTTCACATTAGTGGAGGGGTCAAAGGATTTTATTTCTATGGCATTGGCAACTTTTAGGTCAATTTTGAAGTAATACGTAAAATCAAAAAATGCCTACCCTCATGTTGACACAAGGTGGGTTAGTGTGTATATTTTGAAGTATGCATCAGAAACAGACAGGAAGCCAAATTCCCTTGAAGGGTGGCTGATGGCAGGGTACACCTGAAACTCCTCATATCCACTCACACCTACACACTTTGGTACAGAAGTGTAATTTCGAGATCAGAGTCAGAGGCAGGGTTCAACAGCAGTTACTGGTTTACCCTGTGTGTCATAATTGCCGGGCCCTCCCCAACTCTTCCTCATCCTGTTTCATGGCAAGATGCCGAAGGATGGGAAAGTACATCATTGCCAATGTCAAAACTCATCCATACAGAACCATTCTCCACTCATGCATAATCCATTGTACGCTCTCTTGCTACCTCTACACTGATGTCTCCCCTTTCTAACGCCTGCTTCCCACAGTCAATCCACCCAAACTTTGATCTACCTCTTGGCTTACCTCTACTTTCATCTACTTTTCAACAATTTTCCATCATCCATCATCACCATGTGCCCAAAACACCACAGAACATGTGAATCTACTCTGTCCTCTCAACTTCCTCACTCCCCCTGTTCTAATTTGGATGTCATTATAACATTCTTCAGGGTAACTATGGTCATGACCTTCAAAAATTACCTCTCAAAAATGTTCCAGGATTTTGCTCAGGATGGTTATTGACTGGCATGTCTCAGGCCCGTGTATCGCAGTTAGAAGAACAAATACCTACCCTCTCATACAATCCTCTTTGCTTTCAAACCCAACGTCCTACAGGTCATTACATCCATCAATGAACCCAGCACAATACACCCTTTCTGCCTTCAAATTACATTGCAGTTTCCATTAGTTTAGTTGTTTCCAAAAGAGAGCCCTGTATTTATAATTCACAAATCTTTCAGCAAAAATTGTATGTTGTTGGAAATTTTCAAATACCTAGTATTTTGCTGTTGTGATATTGAACATTTAAGTTTCAAACTTTGACTTATGGGCAGTTCTTTCTTTATTTTCCCTGGCGATGGCAAATAAATCAAATACTGCTAATGAATTATTTTACTCACAAATAGGTAGGTATTATTAGAAAATTAAATAGCACAGGGTTCAACATATTTGAGGAAGGTTGAGAACTCAGTAAAAACGTGGACAAAATACTTGTAACTTCTATGCGTTTCCATCCATTAAAATAAGAACATTTCAGTACAATCAGTTGTTTGAACGACTGATCCAGTTTGCACCACATTAGTCAAACAAATTAGTAATGTTGTTGCAGTGACCTGTAGAGATCATATATATGCACAGAAAATTACAATAACTTTACTTTATGCCCATCAGAAAGACATTAAGCCAGAAGAAGGATATTACATTCATCTATGTAGAATAACAAATTTAAAAATTGAAGAAATATTACAGCACACATTTAATATGTACCAACTCAGGGTCAGCTGCTCTGAAGTAGACATTTGTTATATAACTTTTGATTTTTAGAAAAACAAGTAAAATAAAGTAGTTCAACTGATAATATATTTTCAACACTGGCCAATAACAATAGGTCAGTGTACACCATCGATGAAACGTGTTGATACAATGAAAGAATTCCCAAAATGGAATTATTTTGCTATCATAATCTCAAATGCTGCGCACGGAAATCAGAATTTATACCTGTGATGTCTTGAATCATACCACCATTTAAATTTTCATATTTTTTTCCATTTGTTAGGACTTAAAAAACTTTATAAACTGAATTCAGCAGAGCAGCATATAAGCTGAGTAAAAATGTCACTCATGAAGATCAACACTTATTCAGTTACCACAACAGATTTCACATACATTATCTAATACGTATCACATGGATATCCAATTTCACAATTGAAAATTGTGTATCAATGAATGACAAACAAAAACTTTACATATGAATTTTTGTTTTCTATTGTTCATGAACAGTGGATACGTTTTCCTGAAATTGTGCGCAACAACAAGAATTACACTACTAATACAGACCAGTACATGAAGAACAAGAGAAAGTTGAATGTATTACTAGGTTTACCCAGCCATTACAATGACAAGTCACTGACAAGTAAATTTTCTTCAGATTTATTATAAGAAGAATATTAGAAAATAAATACTTACTTGCTGAAGCTATGCAAATGTGTAACAAGTAGCTCTAAGATTTGCTGAAACTGTTTGTAGGAAATTTAGCAGACAAAAGATGATTGACACTATTGAGTAATGCAATTACTTAGGAGAGAGCTGAACAAACAAACATGTGATGTACTTATAAATCAGCACACCAAACTAAGGTTCTGGTCAAGAAGAAAATCAAATTTGGATCAATCTCATCCATTTTGCACTGTTTGCCTGCTGAAAACCAAACAAAAAACTAGGCGCAAGATTGGTGACTTTAAAAATATTTTGATAGCTAGCTAGCATATTGATGTAGTTTAATAGCAGACGAACTCCGCAAAGTGGCTATTCAGACATATATGAAAACAGTTATCTTGATTACATTAGAGTGAATGTGCAAGTGAGAATTCAAGAGATGTAGGCATTAATATACCAAAGCTTGTATTTCAATGTGTACCAGAGTATTGCTCACCAGAAGAGAATAGTGCAGCACTTAGTAGGTCTCCATCCAAGGTGGAGTTAGCTGTGGCTGATGTTCTTGCCGGAGATGGAGACGTCCCTAGTTGGCCAGCATTTGCCTGAGAAGAAAAATAATATAAATATGACTCAACATTCTTTCACAAGGAAAAATAGTATTTGCCCCAAAAATTATCTGGTTTGCAATTACATCTGTTGTTAAAAAATTATGTTACTCACCCCAATTTCTGTCACCTAATGAGTAGTTGGTTCTTGAAGAAGACTTAAAACCTAGTCATCAACAATAATCAGTAGTATATATTATCTATCATATTCAATAATAATTAGAAATAGCTATGAGCTAAAAAAATCATGCTTTCTAGAAGAAACCCAATGTTCAAGGAAGTGACTGACCTGACACATTATGATCTTGCCATTGGACACCATCTTGAGAATTGGAGGTGTTCCAGCAGAGGCCTGAGTTTGGTCTTGCCTGAGTGGCGCGGGTGCTCGCGAAACGAGTCGGGCGGTGGCGGGCACAGGGGCTGGTCCTGTTATGGCCCGGATAGGACCTGCAGAAAGGCCTTTGCCGGAAATGACTCGCAGCACAGTTGCTTTAGGGCTGCTTCCGCCACAGTTGGCAATGAGGGTTGAAGATGATGGGCCACTTATAGCCGTGCATGAGAGCGGGATGATGCCTTTATTGGTACTTTGAAGAATCCCAGATTTGGGATTGGCTATGGTATAATGAATATCATTCATGTTGTTTCTAAATACAACATTATTAGTGCTTATAGCTGCATTATTACAACTAGTTTCAGTCAAGTCAATGACTTGTGGGATTGGATTAAGTGTAGATGATATTGGTATCAATTTGGTGAGGGTTCGTGTATTATTGTTAGTATTTGGTGTGATGGGTAACCTTACAACCCTGTTAATGACGGGAGCAGTAAAAGACGTGTTGTTCTTGACCAATTGGAACCGCGGTGGAGTTGCACCCACTGCAAAAATAACAAAGTACAATAAAATATAATCAGGGAACAAACAATTTTAAGCATGACACAGGAGCTAAATAGACAAAACAAGCAAGCCATTAAGGCCTAGCCACACGCTCTCACAAAATTTAGGAATAAAATTTCACCACTGAATTTCCCCAAGTGAATAATCTGACCAAGCCTCAGCTATAACACTTGTAGCTACAGGTACACCCCAAAAAATTAACATAAGAAAAAGCAGGTTTGTGTGCTCTGGAATTTTAAAACAAAGACAAGTGCTTTGTTAAGTCGATCCATTGACAAGTTCATGACAGCTACTTAGAAGATGAATACTATTAAAACTAAACATACCTAATTTAGGTGCTATTGTATTCCACACAGATGTAGCCACCCTATATCATTTGGATTCAACTATGTTTTACAGCACAAATCTGCATCCTAATTTGCAACCTTCAAACGGGTCGAACAGAGTCATATTTTGACAGATATTTCTTCTGATTTAAATGCATCTGAGTTGCAGCACTCTATTTACATTAATATTACCTCTAACATGGAAGGCTCCAGGGCGCACTATCCTCAAAGTTTGTGGAGAGGGGTTGGTGATATTTTCTGCACTTAATCGGACACCTGCCAAGAACATTGTCAACATAAACAATAATTCCTGTAGTGAAAATCAGATATGAGTTCAGAAACAAAACATTATTTACTGAATGCCCTCAGATGATTGTGATGCAATTTCAACCTTGACCATACAAATACTAAAGGGTGGACAAAATGTCTTGAGTGATGTCTAAATAATTTCCTACATAAGATCAATTTTTTATTTCATAGAAACACCTAGATTCAAAAATGCAGTACCGAGGAACATACCTGATGTTTGCATTAATGGATGCAGTACAGAGGCACGAACCTGATGTTTGCATTAAGGGAGTTGAATGTCTAATTGTAGAGCCCACTGTTGTTGGCAATATCCGTGATTGATGTTTTGCAGCATTAATTGGGGTAAGAAGACTAGTTTGAGTGGTGGCCATTGTCACCAATCCAGTATGAGTGACAGTGCTGCTGCTGGCAACCATCACAGACATGACACTACCGCTGCTGGCAAGGCAGACTGCAGGGGTCGCAACACTAATGCCACTGCCATTTGTAAGTAACTCATTTGAATTACCACTCCACTGATTATTGGCAGACAGACCTAAATGAAAGAAAATAATGAGATACATACCTGGTCAAATTTGACATAATAAATAATGCAGAGATGAAGATTCACAAACCACAAGCATTAAAGACTATCAAGGAGAAGCACGTGAAACAACTTTACATATTAATTTGCTTAAAATGAAAGCAGAATGGCTCAAAGAAACTCCTGAAAGGCAATCCTCATTGCAACTAATAATGTCAAATCAATTCTTCACACTGTAGCTAGCATAAATGAAGATAATACATTGGATGGAACCACTGACAACATTTGGAAGCAGCCAAGAAAAATTAAAACCTGTTTATTCTCATATGGTAGCTTGCTAGGAGATATATAATATAGTTAGGGTTCAACACCCTCAGTAGATGGAGACCAGAGTTTTGTCCTGATGACAAGGCAAACAAAATTAGCAACAGCTACCATAATCACATGTATATATGATTGACAGTGTGGTACTCAATAATTGTAAGGAATTGCTTTCAAAATAAAGAATAATGTGTTGAACAGCTGTGGTAATTGCAATTAGCCTAACAACCCACCTCCAAATTAATTTGTGGAGTTAGCCAGATTCCCAAAAAGCACATACCTGCCAAAGGTTTGGCATCAGGTATTGTCATATTGTCAGGGTCATCAGCTTCTTCATCAAAGTCACTGATATTGTCTTCATCAAAATCACTGTTCTTTCCTCCCAAATCCGACATTTTGACTATGTCATTGATGTGAGGCTCCAGTGCAAAGCTGAAGTGCTTATTCTGTGGGAAGAATGGAATGCTAACCATTAGTTACAACAGTGTATTTGGACTGTTTGAATGTTTCAAACGATATATATATATATATAAATAGATTTTTTTTATCAAGTAGCTAGGTAGAGAAACATTAGAAATTTATTCAACAATTAGCTACTATTTTACAGACATTTCAAAGATAATTCTGCAATATATTTGGTCTTACTAGAAGTTCAATCTGCAACACCCCTTTAGCAGCTAGCTAATAGTTTCAAAAAAATTATAATAAATCCATACCAGTTTGAATAGATGGACAAAAAAGCAAGCATTTACCATTAACTGATTTCATTCCACCACATCTACATGAAGACTTTGTTATTAGCAATTAAAACATTACAACAACATCAGCACTTAGCAGAACACACAAACTATAAGCAAGCTCTTCATAAAAATCAAATTAATAGCATTAAAAAAAATTACGAAGTGAATTTGTTACTTCCACAGTTGATATTGAAACAAACTGAAGGTGGAATCTTCATTATATTGCCAATTGAATCTAAATGGGCCTCTAAAGATGTTGTGGAGAGCATGCAAACTATACAAATAATTTTATATTGGTTATTTTTTGAGGTGTCAATATTTGGCTTCAGTAAGATAGCTTAAACATGAAAAAAGATGAAGAATATACCTAATAAAGTATTTACAAATTTGCTGGCTAACAGTTTACATGTAGCTAAATAGGCTAAAGTTACTCAACTAGCTAGCTTCACATTTAGCATTAAAGACACTCGAAACCTGACCTTATTAGATCAACTCAAGATTGTGCCCATACACCAATTTGAAGCAAAATGTGTGGAGTTTGGAGAATGAGTGACAAGGAAGGGGAGGAACCTCCAGATGACCTGAAAAAAATATCATCTTGATAATTCACATCAATACAAATATAACCAAGTTATTTCATGCAATTTTCACAAGCCACCAGTATTAACCAACTGGCATGATAATCAAGCAGGTTATCAATTGATGTGGTAACAGATAGGTAGAATTCCATTTAAAAAAATATTTTATAACTTAGGGCCCATAACAAACTGTTATCAAAATTCATGTTTATAATAAATACATCTAGATCTTTGGCAAAGAAAAAGCTACCAGTAATAGCAAAGACAAATATTGTTTAGTTATAGGTCTATAAACAATGTTGACAATTTGGCATAGAAAAGTAGAAGGATATAGCGTCGACCAAGGTGACTCCTCGCATTTTGCGCATACCTTGAAATAACTCAAAAAGTAAGCGGCCGAGAAACTTCGTATTCACGGTGTGTATAGCTACTATTATGATCATAGAGCAACCTAAGTTTCAACATTCTATCGTCAACCAAAAAAAAATTATTTATAAAAACCGTGAGGAGAGCTACGACCCCTAATTGGGGGTGACTACCCGCACCAAACGGGTTGACCCTGCACTCCCCATATATCAATAATTGAAATGCAAATTGAAAGTTTGAGAGTACCAATAGATAGAGCATGCCTATATTAGTATATATGTTGCTCAATATAAAATTTTACGTAAAATATTACGATTGGGACAGGTGTTTATGATGCTCGTCTTCTGCTGCCGTCATACCCGACTGTTCAAGGATTTTTTTCCCGATTACGCCACGGGAAACGGAGTTTTTCTTCAATAATTGCAATCTAACTTTACTGGAAGTCATTTCTCTACATGACCCTAAAGTATCAGTAAATGAGCAAATATTACAAAAAAACGATTGTTTTAATATTACGATAGAACATGTAATAAATATATTTTGTCAATTCTATAGCAAACTTATTGCAATTCTATAGCAAATTTATTGCATCAGTAAATGAGCAAATATTATGAAAAAACAATCGTTTTAATATTACGATAGAACATGTAAAAAATATATTTTGTCAATTCTATAGCAAACTTATTGCATTAACATGAATTCAAGTCATGCTAGGTAAGGGATTGTTATCATGATATGAAAATGTGATAAAAAATATTATTCCTGGGCATTAAACATAAGTTAACACATAGGCTCAGACTTGTCACCATGTGTTAAAAAAATCGGTCATTATAAAATTAGTTACGCAAATTGAAATTAGCTGTGGTGTCATTATTGTGGTTCATTTACTTCCAAATGTCATTATATGTGTGTAAAATTGCATTTGATTACTTTTCATCAAAGAAAAACGAAAATATTCAATAACATAATAGTTGCGGGGAGTCACCCCTGTTTTTTTTCACCTAGGGTGACTCCTTGCAGTTGTATATTTGTATATATCTACAAAAATTCACATTTTTCCCAAAATCCTTCTTACGCAACGAACTACACTATATTCCGAGTAGCATCACCAAATTTGTCCCTAATCCAATGGAAACTCTAGCCACAGCATCAAAGTTTGTGGAACGTCAATTTTCCTGAACCAAAATTTTCGGGAACCTGAAAAACACACCTTCACTTTGGCGATTTTTCATAAATTCTCTGCGAGCATCAAATTTCTACAAGTAACTGATACTTACTAACAAAGACCTGCTCTTTCAAGCCCCGTAGTTAAACGGTGACATTTTTGATGTCTTGGTGCCCAAAAGGGGGGGGGGTGCGAGCACCCCCCGACTGCGGGGAGTCACCCCGGTCGACGCTACATAACATTCCTCTTGAAAAAATTCTCAGGATGAGGATGCTTTCTGATTCGAACAAGAACAGCTCCAGATGAATTAGCAGTAATTCCAATATTAATAGGTATGTGGGTTGTGCCCAAATTCAGAAATGTCTGTAGTGTTACTGGATAAAGCAGAGTAATGGCACACTCCTCAAAGTGCTTCTATACATGCATTGTAACAACAGTCATGAGTATTGTCCTAAAAATATATCGGAAATTATCACAGATTTCCCTTGCGACATGTTATGTATTTACAGGTGCATGCTGCATGGATTATTTATGAACAAGGAAAACCCTCTTTGTAACCAGTTGAAGAATTTTCAACAGGCAAAACCCACTTTCTTCGTCTCAGAGAGACTAGAAGCATCAGATAGTCTCATTACAAGCATGGCAGGCAGCTGCTTGTAGGCCCAAATTGTGACTGAGACTAACTAGTGCTTCAAGTCATGACATGTGAAATAAATACTTATCTAAAGATATGTTTTCACTACCTTGACAAATAAAAGGAAGGAATTTTTCAACTAAACACTGCAAATGTGTTCTAATTTTTGAGGGCAAAGTAGCTAGCTACTCTATAAATGAAGCTATCTAAATTTACCTTTTGGATTGCTTGTAACAGATTTTGGGCATGAACCTTCTGTGTTGCATTTCTTCTCAATGCATCAGGAGTATCAGAAACAAAATCTGTCCAATTAATAAACAAGTTCAAATTTACATGATATCAATTTTATCATAAAACTCTCAGTGAAAAACCATCAGTGAAAAATAAACTATGAGATGATTGTTAGTGCTTTTCAAATATTCATCTAGTAGCTATTTGTATAGATGAATATGGAGAACTTTTTGCTTGAATGAAATCCGAGTTTTAGATTTAAAGATGTCTAAACCAACTTTTCCTCTAGCTAGAAATTTTGTTAGCTGTAGCCATCATAGTTGAAATTACCAGAATGCTTACAGATGTGATCAATGTTTCTTAACTTTTCTTCGTTCATACAATCTCAAAATTTTGCATTTTCTAAAACTTTCTTCGATAGTATATTCTTTGAATGAGTGCATATGGGTTCCTTTACGATGAGTTTGTCCAAGTGAAGGATACCTTTTGGTTTGGCTTGTTTGTAGTTAGCCAAATGGTAGGATATTGCAGATTGTCATGTTCCCTTATGGTTAAGGTACCACTAAAGATGCTCAAAAAACAGATATGACACATAGGCCACACAATACCTAAAGGTACCAGTGAAGATGGGCATAAACAAGCAATGATGCATTGGCCCCAGAACCTAAGTCTTCTGTGGATTGGTGTAGAAAGACTGTTGATAACTCAGTGTAGCTACATTTAATTGGTCAGAGCATCACAAACTGAGCTATCAACAAATTGTACAGCATTTTAAAGTAGATTTGAATGTTTTTTTCCTGATGCTGTAGTGAGTGGTTATGACCCAGCTGTAGTGTGGTCTGTTCAGGTCCTCATTTTAGTTCTTTCTACACCAATTTATTGTTATACCATTTGGTAGAAGAAAAGTATTATATTGCCCAAGGGATGGCTAGCTAAATGATTATCCAGCAACAAATTAGTTCTATCACCAAATAATACTAATTTTAAATAGCCAGATTTTTATTCCAGGAAATATCATACAATTAATTTGCCTTCTGATCCTATAATTTTTGTTTCCACTTCAATTGGAGTTCTTCCTACTTTTTTGATTATATTAGGTTTAATTAAATAGATGTTACTTTGCACACCTACAGCTGTTAATACATGAGCTTCAGTATTACTTTGTCTTCAGCTCTCAATCAGTTTTATGTTCTCACCAGTAGCTAATTAGAATCTTGCAAATGAGCTTTCCACACTAATTTTCAGCATTTTATAAATCAAGTTGCAATGATTTGATGTAGTCTTTCATTTATGATTGGTTTTAGGTGTTGCAACAATAAAAACAAATATATATATATATATATATATAC
>SDVV010028797.1:0-11907 GCA_016164225.1 Gammarus roeselii
ATATGGAGAGTTTCCAGCCAAAAGTAAGCTCAAATTCATGGGATTTTGTAGGCAAAACGCAAAACAGGTATATATTTCTGAAACATAAGTAATCAAATACATTCACATTACGGTAACAATTTTGTCTAAAAAACATTTTATTGCAAAACAGTTGGGAATAAAATTTGTACACTCAGGCTTAACTACAGTTGGTTGGCAGGAATGAAACGCTGGAATCTTTAATACAAACAGTGGAGTTCGAAAGTAGCAGGTCTAATAAAATTAACAGTGAAACAAGTGTAACATATGTGACTTATTTGGTTCTAGGTATGAGCGATATTGTGTATGGCCGCACCGTACATTCATTGAACATTCGTGTAGTAACTGAAACTCACAATTTGACAGGTCATCTATATTCAAACTGTTGATTTTTTTTCTTTTTTTTTAGGAATGTTTATTTGTATATATGGGTCGAATGACTTCAAAGTGTACAAGAAAAAGTCGGTTCCTCTTAGAAATAGTACTCAGCTGTCACTTGCAATCTCGTAATAAAATTTGCATGTATATTTAGTAATACAGATACAGATACAGACCCTAGGTCACATTCCCCAGAAAGGGGGATGGCCGACGGCAAGGCGCACCTCACACCCTCACACACTCACACAACTTAGCCCTTTCGTGCTAAAGGGTCCGGCCGGTACCTCCTCAACATACACTCTGGGTCACGAGTGCAGTCCGAGGATCCGTCGTCAGCTGCAGGGCACGACAGTTTTCACTGTTTTACCCCCGTCGCGTCATAATGCCCGGGCTCCCCCACCCACGACCATCCCGACAGCGGGATGCCAAGGGCGGGAAAGCACATCTGAGCAGCGTCCAGATCAACCATTCACAACCATTCAACACTCACGCCTGTTCATTGCACGATCTCTCGCCACCTCCACATTCATGTTTCTCCTTCCCAACGCCTTCTTCACACCATCCATCCACCCAAACTTCGGTCTACCTCTAGGCCTGCGACCACTCGCCTCCGCGTTCATCACAATTTTCACCAATCTCACTTCATCCATCCTCTCCATGTGCCCGAACCATCTCAGAACACGTAAATCCACACTGTCCTCCAACTTCTTCACCATCCCTGTTCTGATTACGTTGGTGATCCGTTCTCTCAGCGTTACTCCAGCCATGCTCCTTAAACATTTCATCTCGAAAACATTCAACCTTCTTCTCTCCTCCGCTCTCACTCCCCAAGCCTTAGCTCCGTAGAGCACTGTTGGGTCAACAACACCCTCATACAGCCTTCTCTTTGCTTCCATTTAGTAATATATGCATTTAAATTAAAATCGACAATTGACAAATAAACAATCCTGAGGTAGAGGAAATTCCCTACGGAACGAAGTGAAAAGTCACAACAGTGTGGGGCTGGAACGACGTTCCGACCCACTAAAACCTCTCATGTTGCCTTAGATTACCCGTCTACGTTCACATAACCACATTTCTGTTTAATGGACATCGTTTTGTCTGGATATAACAATAGCGCCAGGATCCATCTATTGAATCAATAGCAGAGTTTTATACATTCTAATATATTTGATTGATCATCTCACTCCCCCTTCTATCAAAGCATAGTGTGTAAATAATGAAAAGTATAAATCAAATCTAGTCGACCGTACGTCACCATGTAAAACAAATTATGAAATAACGTTATATAATATGTTGATTTTGATGTAAGACAATACAAATAACTGATAGAAAGTTTTTTTTTCCATAAGTGGTAAATGGTTAGGCCAGACAATGCCTCCAACATCCCCAAACTCTCCAGCGCGCGAGATGTTCCACGCAAGCTCCGAATCAACCAACAGGAATTCAAGTGAATGCAAGGTCTGATTTTGTCGTGCACGCCAGGGTATGTTACCGTAGATGCAGACGGCATTGCGTATGCTACAACACCTGCATACTTGAGTCAGTTCTCGTTGCTTGTGCGGAGCACAATTCCTGGCGAAATAACTTCGTTTGTTGGTCTCCTCAACGCGGTTTGACTCCGTTCAGAGGCGACGGATGGATAGGAGGGAGATTCGTGTCTCGTTGTTTAAACACTCCCACTAATTGAACACTAGTGAAGCTACTCCCAGAAGTCAGACAAGACGTTATTGGTTGTACCCAATGAAACCGCTACCCGTGACCTACCTACCTCCACACATCAGATTCATAGGGAAATGTTTATTGGTTGGTTTTCAAATTGCATTTTATAGATCCAGCGATAGATCTAGGCTGGTATCTAGTACCTTTCCCATTGGATACCGGCCTGTATCTTCGCAATCGAAGTGCAACCTGTTAGTTCTCTCCCTTGCACCGCATATCGCACCGGATACCACCAAGAGCTGACCTGAAATGGGAAAAAGTGTTAGTTCTTCCTGCTTTATCGAACATTACCCCGGGTTTCCAGTGGCGGAATCCGGGATGAAAGATAAATAAGAGTTTCATAATTCTTCCCTTCCTCTGTTTTTTTTTCTGTGTCGCGGGAAATGAACTCGGAAGTCCAGTGGCGTTTTCCAGAATCAGAATCCGGGAAGACAACCTTAATATTCTTCCTGCAAGACTGGGAATGATCCCGACCGGACAGTAGTTTTGAACAGGGCAATTAGAACTAAAGAAAGCCGTATCATACCCATTAAGCGGTAATGAATCAAGTTGGCTTCAATGGAGTGTGGTCAAAATTTAATGACCTAAAATATATGCACGGTTATGACAGGTTGACATATTACAGAAATATCAGACTACACAGATGATATGCACAAAGTCTTCGTCAGCGTGAACTGTTCTGATGACTGTATTTGCAACATAGACATTTGTGATATTAACGTACATCCAATGGTTGCGAGTAAATTTACATCTACATCCCACCAATCCATGGACATTTTTGCATGAAATTCTCTATTACCCATTGTTCAATATGTCCATGAAGATAAAAATGTTCCAGTTGACTATTGTTTGCCAATGAAAATAACTCAAACAAAAGATATTTACCTAATAATGACAACTTTACTGTTTAGGCAGACATTCAATTAGAATACTGGGAATAAAAAATATTCATCAAGAGCATGTATATTCAATTTACACAACTGATGTTTTGCATATGAAGACACAAATTTTGAGACCAACTTGACTGTTAAAATACCATGTTACAAATGCGCAGGAAAATAAAACATTTCAATAAGTCGTAAAAGATGGATCTGATCATTGAACAGGTTTCAACATGAACAAGGAAACAGGGAATTCGCGTGCATGAACAGGAAAAAATGAATGAAAGTATACTTAAAATGACACTGATGAAGAAAAATAGAGCGAATAAGTAAAATATAATTTGGTGATCATGCGTGTTCAAGTTCAAACTGGTTTTAATACGGAGCTACCAATCCAGAAACCTTTCCTTATATCTATAAGAATAGAATTTCAAGTTTTATCAGTTCAGTGTTTTAAATATCGTTGTCAATAAAAGTTATTAATACTTAGTTTTGTTAACAGACACTGCAGCGGAAAAGGTGATGATGTGACACATAGGGAGGATATTCCATAGACGAAAGCGGGGCAAAGTGTGGTCACGTCTTCTGGCATGTGATAGTGTTCTAATGGCACGCGTTTGACTAAAAATGATCGGTCTTAAAGCATTTAGGCAGTTGGAAGCAGTTGTTGTATGATTTCGATGTTGGTAATTTGTGCCACATGATTTAAATTATTTTTCAACAACATAAAAGACGTGATCCATCCAGTTTGGTCACTGGTTAACTGTTAGAACTACAAAATTTGTTTTCCTTTCATACGCAACTGATTCACCTATCATTTTCTGCAGAGAAAATGTCAGGACAATCGTCTTGTCGACAATCAGTATCAATCACTGTGAAATGTGGGCAAGTTGATTGTTAATATTAGTAATATTGTCACTTGATTTTTTTTTCGAATTAATTGTTTGCAATCTCATTATTCTAGAAAAGGAGGAGCAATGGCCTAGGGATCGACCGCAGCCTTGCTCCTATATTTAGCATACTTACAGATGATTCTTTATTCCAAATCACCCCAAATTTCCTAACAAAAAGATAACTGTTTTCCTTTTCATGTCTCGATTGTGATAGGGAATCAGTGTTACGATAGGGGAAGATGCAGGTTCGATAGTTGAGGTTCCTGTCATAGAGATCGACAGAGCTCACATTATTGAGGCCGTTCATATGCACTAAAGATTCAAATAAGTTGGCCCCACACCCTTCGTTATTCATAGAGCCTTTCCTCGAAGCTGCGGTGTTATGTCTCCCCTCACGTTTGGAATATAGACTTGGACTGCATACTAGGAGTGAGGACTGCTGAGGAAATTTTACTATGGTTATCGATTGATGTTAGAAGTTATCAGAAATGTTACCAAGATTGCGGTTTGAGTTTTTGTAGCCTTTTCCGACCTGCGCGTCCCGTTTAAAGTTGGTTGAAATAAATAAATCCATGCGGGTGTACGGCAGTAAGATCTGATGCGGTCGTCGAACAGTTGAATTTGAGATTGCTACATCACATGTGCATAACGGTACATTTAGCAACATAAAAAGGCATCTGCCATGCCTCGGACCATTAGATCAGTCATTTGTTGTTTGACTTGATAGCGGTTCTATCCCGTTCCCCGCATGCAGAATAACAAAGTTTCGTCCCCCCACATTGATGAAACAGATGACGGATCAAAATACCCTGCCCTGGATCAGCCCAAAGACAACGGGGTGCTCCAGGGCAGCGTTGCAATCTCTTTGCTTGGCCTATGCGAACAATCTGTGCATGTTCCCTGCTTTCCAGGTGTGAAGCCAGCGTAGATTTTTACCGACGAAGCCATGATCACAGATTTTGTCCCGCAGTCGCAGCTTTTTGAATGTTTTTGGAAGTCTTTGTGAATGGCGTCCACTGCCTTATGGTGATTGTATACGTTGATCTCCTTTTAGAAAAACCCAGCAGATAAACCAGACACTCTTGCGATAGAACCCGTGCAGAGTGTCGTCAATCACACCGTAGTTATCTAGGTGATCGGCGATGGTGCATTTCTACCTCTTGATTGCGTTTCAAGGGTCGATAATTGTTGGGGATTGCCGGTCATCTATCTTGAAGATTGCAGCGGCAATTGGTATTTCCAATCTTCAAAGACCTCGCCACTTGCCTTCAATAAATTATAAATATTGTTATCAGAATTCGTAATTGGCTCCAGGGTTTCCATATAAACTCTTAGCTGGAGACTGTCGGGCTGAATGGATTTGTAAATGCTAAGTGCTCGCATAACTGTGGAATTCCTTCGGGCTCATTACTTTTCCTATTTCGTAAGTCTAGAGGTCTGGACGAGCCGATTGGCGGTCCTATACATTTGACGATGCAGTTCTCTCGCATCATCCGTGTTATCCCTCAAACGTATGATTTGAGGGAACGGCATCGTCGAGTGTCCAGGATCGCCACCAGGTTGATCTAGTACTCTAAGATTAGGAAGTTGCTTGCACAAAGTTGAGGTGGTGAAGAACTCCCAGGGAGGCTGAACGAGTAACTGTTAGGTGAAATATATTATTCTGCAAAGAGCACCAGCTAGTTCGCTATTGACTAAGAGGTTGCAGAATAACTGTTCCTCAAATAGCATGACTAAGTCCAGAGTGTTGTTTATCCGAGTTGGTTCACAAGCATACTAAAATATGACATTGTCAACTTCAGGAAATCGTTAGTTTAAATGCTTGGGACCTGCGAGATAAGGCTCGCCAAGTCAGTACGTGGAAGATTATATTCACCGAAGATGATAGTCACGCGCTTGCTTGCAATAATTTCTTAGTTATTAGTAGGGCTTGCATCGAGTTTCGTATATGTGTGGCTGTCCAGTTACACGAAATACAAGCTTGGTGATTGCACAGGCCACTTCAAATTCTACGAAGCGAATCCTTAAATACTTTGTCAAACACTGTATTCAGAACTTGGTGTACTTTCACATTAATGTTCCACACGGAATCACTAACTCTTAACTGGTTACACGAAATACAAGCTTGGTGATTGCACGGGCCACTTCAAATTCTACGAAGCGAATCCTTAAATACTTTGTCAAATACCGTATTCAGAACTTGGTGTACTTTCACATTAATGTTCCACACGGAATCACTAACTCTTAACTGGTGGTGGGTCAGGTGATCCACGCTGAGCCTCATGGTGCTGGCAGCAACATTTGTGCAACCAGATTCCTCTTCTGTTTTCTGGAAATGTTTCATTCAAAGCGATTACATCAAAGGGATAACCGAACTCTAGCTCCCTCAGATCAGTAAACGTTGCGGCATTTTACTGAGCGTTACAAAATATCCGAACGACCTTGGTCTCGGTTTCCGGTTTCTCTATTTTGAGGGTCTTCCCCATGAGCTTTGTGCTCCCGGATCATAACCCGAATAACATGATGTCGCTCCCTTGGTTAGTTTGTTGCGGACACGGAGCCCTATAGGTGGAGTTCTCGACTGTCGAAACTAGGTCCCTTAGAGCACGCAGGTTCCCTTGCCTCAGGACGGAACATTTTTCCTTTGCCTCTGGACGTCCCTCGCCTCTGGACGGAACGTTTTTGTGCCCAGACTGGCGTTTAACGTCAGTAAGTCGCAGGCCATCGTTTATAATAGTCGGCCCTGTAATGAAAGTCGACAAATGGGTGCATGAAGGGAGCTTCTTCACCTTGCACCATCTATTCGATTGCTCGATTTGAATATTCTGCATTACTTTACAGCTTTTCATCATCATTCATATACACTCCGCTGTGCTTTACATCGGTCAACCAATTGAACTCTTTTATGACTTACGAAAGAGTCGCAAATGATTTTGGAACAAATATTCCTCTAAGCGCACGAATGGTAATCCAGCTAAAATGCATTTAAGAAAAAGTATCTCTGATTGCGACCATTCTGCTTGGTGATCCAAGTCGCCAAGTTATTCAGTAGCTGTTCATTGATAGCTCGATGCTTGTACACGATGTAAAGCCAATAGGATTCATGGAATAGACTTCCAGGATCGATAACGACCTGCAAATATGACTTTGCATTAACCATCGAAATGGATTGATACGGCTGGCGTAATGTCGATTTGAACGACTGTGTCATAACAGTTGAAAAAGTAATATGGACATACATTCAATCATTTTCTGCCAAACTGTTCACAGATTGTCATTGTGTAACAGGAAGTGAGTGCCCAGAAAAGTAAGTTTTAGTTAAGTTGTGAGAAAATGCAGGTATGGTATATGTTCACCTGTAGGGGCAAGCGTCAGCAGATACCATGTCTCATTTGTAAGGAAATAATACTTCAAATATTTGTTTATGATCTCGCACCCTAATGATGCGATCAATTAGTCTCAACATGTCTTTCTGATAATAATTAGGAACAAAAAATTCATGTGAATGATGGTGGAAATAATTTTTTGTGAGCCACTGTTAACGTTGATGGAAGTATGTTATTT
Organism: Gammarus roeselii; assembly: GCA_016164225.1. NCBI lineage: Eukaryota > Metazoa > Arthropoda > Malacostraca > Amphipoda > Gammaridae > Gammarus > Gammarus roeselii. The sequence goes on from SDVV010028797.1 coordinate 7,457, forward strand.
TGCGTCAAATAACGACTCAGATGATGCTCTGCAGCTGAGAATAAAAGTTCATATGAAAACTTCTCGGAGTATTAGTTACTAATCTTGAGACTGGAAGTTGTAATGTATAAACTGAGAATAAATTATTGAACGCAAAAATCATGATTAATATTGAACAACAGCATATGCGAGACATAAAACTATGAGAGATTGGATATGAACTGAACTAGTATGGTTACAACTGATGAAGTGACACAAAAGAGTGGCTTCGTTGATGACTATACAAAGGCGTGAAAACTCAACTCAAAAAATAGGTTTGCGTTGATAACCACAGAATGGCTGGTTGACGTTCAGTTGTTTCATCAACCTGTCATTGAGCTACTAATGACAGCGAAGTCTCAATGCTTCAGCTAACAGTATGTGATATGTTTACAGTAAATTACAATCATGGAAACTTAAATACTGGTTCGCACTAACCACTACTTAATTGTCGAATAGAAAAGGTAGGACATTCCAGAATCTCTTTACTAACGAGCAGATTTACATCTACGGTTCTTTAGAAAATTTTATTTCCTCGGTGCTTCCCTTTTGAAACTCCATTTTTCTTGAAATTTTTGACGACGACATAAAAAAGATTTGGCCGATAATTGCTCCTCTCTTCTGCTGATATTAAATCTCTGCACGAATTTCCGTTTCCAATCGGTTGGAGGAGTCGTCCGTATTCCAGAATGATCCAGGTCTTTTGTTCACGTCCTGTGAACCTTACTGAGACAGGATATTATTTTGTAGGCTGGAATTTTCTGATCAAAAACAGCGGATAGTAGCAGAATGTTCAGTAACATATATACGATGCCATATGAAGTTTACTGTAATCGGACATTTATTCATTGATCAAATTCTGTTTCAAAATATTCACTTTCTTTTCAGTTAACCTGTAATATTGAAATCAAAATCGTGTATTCATATTAAAATGAGCAAACAGTCTAAAACATCCATACATACTTTATTTAAATAAATTATTTGTACATCCCTCTCAAGAAAAACATGTCTTTAGTTGCTTTCTGTTCTCAATTTTCTTCGAAACAAATTTCCTATTTTAACCCAGATTATGGATTTTCCCCCGACGTTTTGTCGGTGGTGTGATTGCTGAGACGCGGCGTCGGGTCGCAGCAGCTGCGATATGAACGTGGCCGTACATGCAGGGCGCTCAAAATGCATGGGTATTCGAGAAGATCGTTCAGAAATAGTATTTTTCTGTTATATTTTCAAACATTGAATCCAACAACTAGAAACAATGTTGTGCGCTCAAACGAGTAGTAATATTATGATGAAAATTATTTCTCATGGATTCATGGTTACGATGAATGACTTAAATCATTCTTCAAATCAATTTTCATGCTCAAATGACACAATTTGCCACATCTTGAATCATAATGTGCTAACAGAGCGTAACGCATCTTGCTGGTATTTGTACTACATATATTTCATAATAACGATAAGCTATACATTTTTTGTGTGCTAATAAAATCACCCCGTAGCCGTGAGTAGAATCGTGCTACCGTAACTCCTGCGTGTCGTAAATGGCGACTAAAAGGGCGGAGCGAAAGAGCTAGGAATCCCGTTCTCTGTAAAACCTTTCCTCGAAGACGGCAAGACGAGCGGGGGAGGAGAGGCAAACTTCTCTCCGAACCCTATTGTTGGGGTCGCTGAATGTGCGTGGCTGTAGTACGAATGATGTAGAGAGGAGGGAGATTGGTGAGATGTTTGTGACAAGGAAGTTTGATGTGTTGGCGCTGAGCGAGACTAAGTTGAAAGGTAAGGGCGAATGTGAGTTTGGTGTTGTATGTGGAAGAAAGTCTGGTGTGGAGGAAGGTAGGGCTCGAGAAGGTGTGGTCTTGATATTGAGTGATCGGTTGGCTAGTAGCGCTATCGAATGGAAGGAGGTGTCCCCAAGATTAATGTGGGTGAAAGTCAAGTTAGGCGTAGAAAGATGGGCATTTGTGAGTGCTTACGGACCTAGCAGCGAGAGGAGTGAAGAGGAGAGGGAGCAATTCGGGACTGACTTGAGTGAGTGTATTGAGAGTTCTGGAGGTCATTTCAATGTAGTTGTACTGGGTGACCTTAATGCGAGAGTTGGAGGTAAAATGGAGGAGAATATGATAGGAAGGTAAGGCGTTCCCGGTAAAAATGACAGAGGAGAAAACCTGATAGGTCTGTGTATGGAGCAGGAGCTGATGGTCGGGAACAGTTTGTTCAAGAAGCGAGATATTCACATGTACACCTGGGTAAGGATGGCCCATGGTGCAATGGTGGAGAGAGCGCTGATGGATTTTGTCCTGATATCGAGGAGAGCGGTGGGGAGGCTGTTGGATGTGCGGGTGTTGAAAGGGGAGGGTGGAGGAGTGTCTGACCATCTGCTGGTGGAAGGTAGATTAAGAGTGGAGCAGAAGTGGAAGGGCAACAAACGAGTGAGAGGAGGAAGAGAGGTAGTGAAAGTGAGTGGACTGAATGTGAAAAGTAGAGCCGAGGAGTTCCAGCAGGCGTTGAAAGGAGAATATGACAACGTGAGAGGACGGGATCTGAGAGATGTGGAGTAAGAAAGGGAGACGTTAAGTGAGGCGTTGCTGAGATGTGCGAAGAAAGTGTGTGGTGCGCGCCGTGTGGGCGGGTGCAGGAGGAAAGGCTGCGAGTGGTGGAACGGGGAGGTCAAACTGGCGGTGGCACGGAAAAGAGGTGCGTTTGAGGAGTTGTTGCAGGTGAAATCGGAGGTGGCTTGTGAAAGATACAAAGAGAGGAGAAACGAGGTGAAGCGGGTGGTGAGGAGAGCCAAAAGGGACGGTGATGCCAGGTGGGGCAGACGGTTGTGCCAGAATTTTGAATAAAGCAAAAAGATGTTCTGGAAAGAGGTGAAGAGGGTGAGAAAGGGAGAGACCGGAAAGGAGGAAGTGGTGAAAGATGAAAACGGCCAGTTGTTGTTAGAAAGTGGTAATGTACGGAAGAGGTGTGCCGAGTATTTTGGTGAGTTGTTGAATGTCGAGGATGACAGAGAGGCTGACATTGTTGCTGTGGGTGGTGGTGCTCGGATGCCAGTTTTGGGAGAAAGACTTATTGCGGACATTACCAGGAAAGAGGTACAGGAGGCGGTGGACGTGCTAAAAGCAGGGAAAGCCCTGGTTTGGATTGAGTTGCGACCGAGTGCCTGAAGAAGGGTGGAGTAACGATTGTCGAATGGTTGGTGAGGTTACTGAACTTGTGTTTTGCGGCAGGCGTAGTACCGAGTGAGTGGCGCAGTGCCTGCATTGTTCCGCTATATAAGGGCAAAGGCGATACAAATGAATGCTGCAACTCGAGAGGTATCAATCTGTTATGTGATGTTGGTAAGTTGTACGGGAGAGTGCTGATCAAAAGGATTAAAGACAGTACGGACTGCGCAATTGGAGAGGAACAGTGTGGCATTAGGAGTGGTAGAGGGTGTACCGATCAGATTTTTGCAGTGAGACAGGTATGTGAGAAGTACCTTGCCAAAAGAAAGGATGTGTTCTGGAGAAGGCATACGACAGAATTGACAGGGAAGCGCTGTGGAGGGTGTTGCGTTTGTATGGAGTGGGCGGACATCTATTGAAAGCAGTGCAAAGTTTCTATGCTGACAGCCGAGCATGTGTCAGAGTGGGGAGCGAGGTGAGTGATTGGTTCACAGTGAAAGTGGGACTGAGACAAGGCTGCGAGAAGTCTCCCTGGCTGTTCAACCTCTATAGGGATGGAGTGGTCAGGGAGGTGAACGCGAGTGTGCTGGGTCGTGGCTTGGAACTGTTAGGAGCGAATGGGCGGAGTTGGCAGTTGAGCCAGTTGCTATTTGCTGATGATACGGCCCTCGTCGCGGATTCGGAGGAGAAGCTATGTAGGCTAGTGTCTGAGTTTGGTAGAGGGTGTGAGAGGAGGAAGCTTTGATTGAACGTGGGTAAGAGTAAAGTAGTGAGATGCTCGAGGACTGTCGATGCGAGCAAAATTAGTGTCACCCTAAATGGGGAGCTCATGGAGGAAGTTCAGTGAAGGTGCGAGTGAAGGAGGGATGTAAAGTGTTGGGTGCACTAAAGAGTGTAATGAGCTGTATAACGTTGGGGATGGAAGCAAAGAGAGGGCTGTATGAGGGTGTTGTTGTCCCAACTGTACTCTACGGAGCTGAGGCTTGGGGGGTGAGAGCAGAGGAGAGAAGAAGGTTGAGTGTTTTCGAAGAACATGGCTGGAGTAACGCTGAGAGACCGGATCACCAACGACGTGGTTCAAATCAGAACAGGGATGGTGAAAAAGTTGGAGAACAGAGTGGATTCGCGTGTACTGAGATGGTTCGGGCACATGGAGAGGATGGATGAAGGGAGATTGGTGAAAAGGGTGATGAATGCGGAGGCGAGTGGTCGCAGGCCTAGAGGTAGACCAAAGTTTGGGTGGATGGATGGTCTGAAGCAGGCGTTGGG
>SDVV010028798.1:0-11907 GCA_016164225.1 Gammarus roeselii
CTCACCTTACAGGAGTGTAAGGTGTCTGTCCCACCTTACAGGAGTGTAAGGTGTCTGTCTCACCTTACAGGAGTGTAAGGTGTCTGTCTCACCTTACAGGAGTGTAAGATGTCTGTCTGTCTCACCTTACAGGAGTGTAAGATGTCTGTCTGTCTCACCTTACAGGAGTGTAAGATGTCTGTCTCACCTTACAGGAGTGTAAGGTGTCTGTCTCACCTTACAGGAGTGTAAGGTGTCTGTCTCACCTTACAGGAGTTTCTCGTAATGTGAGGTGAGAAGTCGGCCTTCAATTCGAATATGCACCTGCATTTTTCAAGAATCCGTAATTGAATAACAAAATATTTTTACAGTACCAATCTTCTTATTTTTCTTTCTCAGTGGATAATAGACAATAAGTGAATTAACATTTTTTCAGATGCAATGACTATAAAGTTATAATTCTCATATAAGCCGAGTATAAGATAAATTCTCCTCAATCTCTAATCCGGGACAGCAAGTCACATTTAAATTACCTCGTTCAACCTAAACTTGGTGCTTCTACGATCCTTGTAAGTTATGACACATATTTTCTTCACAAACAAAGGACGACGGGTTATGATCGCTAATATATGCAATGACTCCCCCCTCACTTTCCGACCCCTAGGCAATCTCTCCCCACGCCCCCCTTTACGACCAAAGGCAGCAAAGTAGCGCCGTTGTTCCTTATGATGCCTCAGGTAAAAAGTTTTAGCGCTGAAGTTCCTGCTGGTTGTCTGTCCCAGACTGTTAGCAAGATGCTGGGCATGAGCGCGGAAGAAGGGTCGAACAGAGAAAAGAGTAATGGGCTGCACAACGAAGGATTCTACGTCAAACACGTACATAAACGACAAGTATGGCACTTCATAATTGTTATGTTTATTAGGTAATAATCAATTCGTATCAGTAACGATCTATGCTAATCTGGTAAAAATCTACGTTTTCTACGATCCGCTAAAAAGTTTTGTTCGTTATACATGGCTGATAGAGAGCTATTACGTAGACCAAAGAGAAATAGCAAGAGTTAATTGTCCCAAGCCTAAACTTATGTGTTTAAGCAAACCTTCAGACAGTCACAGGAAATATCAGGAATTAGGCAACAACTCCTGAATTGTACCATTTAATTTTGCAATCGTTGTGTATTATCAGAGTGGAAATGTTGTGAAAATATTTACAGTAAATCTAAAGCGACTGATGCTTCAGAAAACATGTCAAGTCCTTTCAGACTGAGCCCTTTGTAAGTGGCACCGCGCAGATGGCTTGTAGCGAGCTGCCTTACAGGCTTCTTCCTGCCTTGCCCTCCATTTCCAAAGGTTTTTACATTGCCCAAAGGTATTATCTGCCATGAGCTCCTCTTTGATAGCGCTTTAAAATTGTTAGTGGAATTTGATAGCGCTCTTTTAGTTCTGTCAAGGAACCTGATCCTATTGAGGCAGCCATGAACGACGGGCAGTACAAAGCCCGCTTAAAACGCGAGGACGTAATTTGATGGAACGTCTTCTTTCAACGTTGGTTTTGCTTGGACTAAAATCACAATAAATAGCACCTTGTTCTTGGCCAAGGGTAGTAGGACTTGACGATGTTATGACGTCATATTATTATCACGCCGGTCTACATTTCTTGATCATATACGTTCAAATAATTATCATAATCATATTTACGTTCAAATCATTATCATTATTTTATATACGTTCAAATCATTATTAATATCATATATACGTTCAAATCATTATCATTATCATACATACTTTCAAATCATTATCATTATCATATACGTTCAAATCATTATCACGAAATGAAGTGCTGAAACAATCTTTGTTGAACATCAACTTCCAAACGTACTTTAAAATCACTTCCTTGTACTTCGCTTGCCGATAATTTTTTTTTTTAATTGAGAAGCAAAGGCGGCATAAACATCAATTTTAGATAACTTGTTCAGTTCAATTTATCTTGATGTAATCAATGAATCATGTTATCAGCAGAAACAAGCCCAGGAGTGGAACATACAGCTACTGCTTAGAAGCCCAGCTGAGGACCGCTATCATAAAGCTACTGCTTTCAAGCCGTGCTGAGGACCACACTCATAAAGCTTCTGCTTCCAAGCCCTGCTGATGACCGCCCTCATAATGCTACTGCTTTCAAGCCCTGCTGATGACCGCCCTCATAAAAGTATTACTTTTAAGCACTGCTGATGACCGCCCTCATAAAGCTACTACTTTCAAGCACTGCTGATGACCGCCCTCATAAAGCTACAGCTTTCAAGCCCTGCTGATAACCGCCCTCATAAAGCTACTACTTTCAAGCACTGATGAGGACCGCCCTCATAAAGCTACTACTTTCAAGCACTGCTGATGACCGCCCTCATAAAGCTACTACTTTCAAGCACTGATATTTGAACGTTAGAGGAAATGTTGATAAAACTTTTGTTATTATTTTTTCATACAGTAGGCAAGGTGTAAATCGTGACTTGAAGGTGTACTTTGATAATAATGAGGTGGAATTTTAGGTTTTGCAATGTGGTTTGTAGCAGAACTTGCGTTGCCTACCTTAGCGCATTGTAGTTAGTAAAGAAGAAAATTGTTCATATCCCTACCAAGCAACTTTCCCTTCTTAGCTATCCCTGATCCTTTGTTTCATTGTGCAGCAATTACTTAAACTTATTGACCTCCACTGTTATCACATGACATGTGATAACATACACTGTTATCAACTTGCACATAATGCATTTTGGATGCCTGCAGGATCCCCTCCCATCAATGGTAAGTAATCGCTAGAAACAGAGGCAATTTCAGTACAACCTTTCAGCGCTAGTCGCTCACTCAGCACTCTGGTGTGGGAGGGGGTGGAATACCCACATTTCTTTTTAGGGAGGTAATTAAACCCCATAGTTTTAGAAAACCACTTAAATAATTCAATATTAATTCAAGCCTATTTAGAAGAAAGATTTGAAAGGTCTTTAATTTAAAACAAAAAAAGTTATGGCCACAAGATACTGCCCTGCAAAATTACAGAAAAAATAGTTTTTTAATTAGACAATTACGGATCTATTCATACACATTGCTGTCATTTTAACATATAGCTTGTCCTCCAATCCAATGGTACCTAATAATCCCATGTAAATAAAACTTTTTGTGTGGCAGTTAATGATTGACGGTAAAGCCTTCTTGAGGTCAATAAATACATTGAAACAATGTTGACATCATTGAATGCATCATAAATATATCCGGTGAAATTGGTTGCTGCCTCTACTGTGGAAACCGTCTTAAAGAGACCAAACTTGTGCGAGGAAATCAGTGGATATTCACTCACAAAACAATCAGCCTGGTTGCCATGCAGCTTTCAAAAACTTTGCTTATAAGTGGAAGAAATCGGATGACAATGTGAATTATTATTCGAGAATTAGATTTGAAGGCATATTGCAGTAGAGTAGGTTGGGATAGACGAAACTTAAAAACCCACCTCTTGGTTATCAAAATGCACCTTCAAGTCGCGATTTACACCTTGTGTGCACATGCCGGTGTCAGGAAAGGTACCTGTTTCCTCAGAATCATGTATAAAATGTAGTAGTGCTTTCACAATTGCATGTCAAGATGATATACAGATTTGACTGGTCAAGAATTTGGACCATAGAAGTTCTTTACAAGCTAATAATTTACAGCGGTACATTCAGCTACTGTGACAGGCCAAACTAAATAAAAATTTATGATCGTTGCATCACTTTAGTTTGGGGGAGAGCCGTCAGTTGATAAAAACATGTTGTCCAGATCATCTGAAATCATTGCAACAAGCAATATTAGTTCTTTTTCCACGCTCAAATCAAGCACTATTATAAATCAATGACGTAATAGTTTTTTATTACGTTTCCCATTTGAGTTATGCGACAGTAGAAATATAAGCAGACCCAATTTTGTTTTCGAAATCGTCGAGGCAATTATCGGAAGCTATTTCATTATATTAACTTGTAGCAGCGAGTTATAACTACACGCTGCATTCTGTTCTTCAGACAGATGAATGTATGACAAATTTGAAATAATCCGACTTGATATAAATCAACTTCATGAGGTCAGGGGACAGCCAAGGATCCCACAGTCATTAAGCACCAACCAAGATAGTCACTATACAGGACAACATGAGCATGATAATGCATTCATTTTGAAAAAAAAAAATCAAAGGACAAATTGGTCAAAAGACAATAAGTTAGTGACATCAGAAGGAGAGGTTTTGCGGAGAGTATTGTTTTTGCTTTTCGTTGTGTTGAAATATTTATTTGAGCATATATGTGTCATTGGTCTATGATACTTGAAGAAGGTTTGCCAGTGTTGCAACTACACAGCGAGCTGAACCAAATGCAGGGCGTGGGTGACGAATACGAGTGACGTTGGGGAAGGATAACGTCAGTTGACGACATGCAAATAGTATGTCTTGCCTCAAATCACTTCGAAGTTAATTCACAATTAAATTCCTGCCAACTGGCTTCTGCGAAAGGGACTTTTTGCCAAACACGTACGCAGCAAATATATCAGAGTGGATTGTACTTCAGCCTTTCTTTGAGTCGGTAGCAATCTATAACACTCCATTTCTCGTCGTCTAATTGTCATGGCACACCCTCACCTGTCATGACACACCCTCACCTGTCATGACACACCCTCACCTGTCATGGCACACCCTCACCTGTCATGGCACACCCTCACCTGTCATGGCATACCCTCACCTGTCATGGCACACCCTCACCTGTCTTGGCACACCCTCACCTGTCATGGCATACCCTCACCTGTCATGGAACACCCTCACCTGTCATGGCACACCCTCACCTGTCATGGCACACCCTCACCTGTCATGGCACACCCTCACCTGTCACGGCATACCCTCACCTGTCATGGCATACCCTCACCTGTCATGGCCCACCCTCACCTGTCATGGCACACCCTCACCTGTCATGGCACACCCTCACCTGTCATGGCACACCCTCACCTGTCATGGCATACCCTCACCTGTCATGGCACACCCTCACCTGGCACACCCTCACCTGTCATGGCACACCCTCACCTGTCATGGCACACCCTCACCTGTCATGGCACACCCTCAGCTGTCATGGCACACCTTCACCAAATGAAACGAGGGAATCCGGCGGTTCGTGGGCATCAGAGTCGTCAATCTTCCTCACCATCTTGGACCAGCTCACTTAATTACAACACTTCACACCTCAGCTCACCAATCTGTTAATCCTTTGTAGCAACCATCACGCAAAGTTCCTGCCTTTGTTTGTCCAATTCCTCCTCATTGGCGCCACAACCATTTTGCCATCACTGGAAAGAGATTGTCGTCCCGACCCAATTATTACTGCATTACATGAGGAACAATCTCCAGCACCAACTTGCGCTTTCTTCCCTCGTAAACTGCCAGTAATTACTTTATTCCGATGTGCAATATGTGTATTCACAGGCCAACTCGAAAGCAATTCATTCCAAACGGCAAGGAAGAGTGACAAAAAAATCGGATCATATAAATGTCGCCCTGCTCTACATTTTATATGGTTATACGTGTGTCTTTTTGAATAAACTGATTGTAGAAGAACAAAGAAGAACGAACGATCAGAGAAATGAGACATCGATGAACTCGAGACAAAAAATTATATAATCCAGGGCATGTGGAACGACGTCGTGTTAGCTATGAAACTAGTTTCATGTATTACCAGTCATGTTTGCTATGAAACTAGTTTCATGAATTACCAGTCATGTTTGCTATGAAACTAGTTTCATGTATTACCAGTCATGTTAGCTATGAAACTAGTTTCATGTAATACCAGTCATGTTTGCTATGAAACTAGTTTCATGTATTACCAGTCGTGTTTGCTATGAAACTAGTTTCATGTATTACCAGTCATGTTAGCTATCAAACTAGTTTCATGTATTACCAGTCATGTTAGCTATCAAACTAGTTTCATGTATTACCAGTCGTGTTTGCTATAAAACTAGATTCATGTATTACTAGTCATGTTAGCTATGAAACTAGTTTCGTGTATTACCAGTCATGTTTGCTATAAAACTAGATTCATGTATTACCAGTCATGTTAGCTATGAAACTAGTTGCATGTATTACCAGTCGTGTTTGCTATACAACTAGATTCATGTATTACCAGTCATGTTAGCTATGAAATTAGTTTCAGAACTTGTGATTCGTGTGCCAAGCATCACGTGAGTAAATTCAATATTCAATCCCATTTTGGGCATTTTTTACTCTCAGTTCCATTATTAAAGATCAGTGCAAACAGTATATTGTCAGGATTATTCAAATGTCAAGGGACCTGGTATGTTTTACTAATATTTCATGGATAACAATAGTTCATTGTAACGGTGTATTTTCATTTGACATATTAAATAATGGAGAAATCAGTGATCTTCAACAACATCCACTGATTCGTAGAGTGAAATTGTAAGTTTATTTAATACCATAACACATTAGATACCATTAGGAATATTTAAGTGGTAAAGTTTGTCTTCAGAACAGCCCACGCTGACGACTACTTAGTACAAATTTTTGTGTTTGGGATGTTTATGTTATTTTTCATATCTAAGTGAATTTTAAATCACTAAATCATTAATTCCACAAACAGCAAAAACAGCCCTGGTTTGGCTTGCTCGAATGAATCATTTCCCGCACTTCTCGCGCTGTTCCACAAACACTTCGAACAAATCAGAAGAAGCTTGCAGCATTGCAAACTATTTTGCTGTACAAGGCAACCTGCCTCACACAAACTAATACATTGGCATAGCAGAAACAAGTTCATACTGAATCTTTTTAACCAATGTCACCCCGTACCAACATGCGGCGTTAAACAGTAGAAACGAGATACTCTGTCGGGGGCTGCGCGACCCAAAAGAGAGTAAGGCAGGCAGAGGAACCCGACCCAAGAGCAAGGCCGGAGATGCCGTCGCTTCCTACCGGAAGAAAACACGACCCAACAGCAATGCTGGATAAGCCGTCGCTTTCTTCCGGCAGAGGAGCTCAACTCATGAACAATGCAGGAGAACCTTTCGCTCTCTGCCGCAGAGGACCCTGACCCAAGAGCAAGGCATTAGAACCGAATGTTGAGCCGGCAATTATCCTCGACCAATTAAAGAAAAAGGAAGGACCCCGACTCAACCACAGAGCTATGGAAACCGGCGCTTCCTTCCTGGCGTTGGACCCCGACCCTAGGGCAAGGCAAGAGGAGAAGCTGCCATCTAGAGCAGGCCCTTCTCGACCGCCGCACCTTTTATGGCTTGCAATAAGTGTTGGCAATAGACATCATCTGGCGGGCGCCGCTCGAGAAGAGATTGCTTTGATAGCATCAGTAAGGGTGGGATGGGAATATGGGACCCTATCACGGAGGAAAACGGGAGTAAGGAGGAGGAGGCTTGCAGCAGGCAAGGAAGGTTGAAATGTGGGATCCCATCAAGTAGGGAATAGGTCAAACTGGATGAGGCTCACGGGAGGTATGGGTTGGACGAAATGTGGCGTCCCATCTCGGAGGGGAAGGGAAATAAAGAGGTGAGGTTTGCGGAAGGTTAGGGTTTGATGAAATGAACGTTCGTTCACATCACGGTAGGGAAGCAGAAAAAGGATGGGACGTTTGCTTGAGGTTGAGTTGAGGATAATATCACGGAGGGTTTGATTTGATTTGACTTGAGTCTCATATCCACTTATCACGGAAGGGAATGGGAATAAAGGTGTAAGGGAATGATGAACTGTTGGATCCTATCAGAAACACGAAGGGAACTGAGGAGAAGATGCTTGACCCTCGAGTTTGTAGCAGAATTTAAGATAACGTAGCGAAGGCGAATAATAGTCTGATGAGGGCTTACGAGAACTTCGGTTGCGGTGAAATGTGGGATTCAGAATCACGCAGTGACACAGTTTTTTTTATTGCATTACTATGCTCACATGGCTACACAGTGTATTGCAAATGGACATAGTAAACAAACCGTAGTAATGTTGACTATATTATGACTGTCGTAACTATATCATATGGTAATGCCATGGTTGAACATAAGAATGGTAACAGAAACCATACGGTCTCTGGTTGAAAGCGATTGGGTAGGCTGAGAAGTAAGTACCCATCAGAAACCCCTAACACAGATAGATGGTAATAGATGGTAATAAAGGCTTGCGTGAGGCCCGGTCGCAGCAAACATGGGTTCGTATGAGAGATGCACTGGATTGTGATGAGGTGGACAGGAGTATGGAAGGTTAACTGTGAACTCATTTAAATCTAATTAAAAAGTAGATGATTTTAAGAAAAAGTGTTAGGGATATCATGTTTAATGAATAATAGAGACTATTAAAATAAGATTTTTTTTTGATATTAGGGAAATGGAAAAAAATTATCATTGTAGCCAGACACATGCGAATATGAAGGTGAACGTTGTCAGTAAGGTCAAGTGGAGTTGTATAAGGCCATGAGATTCAAGTGAAATAGAAGCTGGACGTGTTCTGCAAGTGCACCACGAAGTATAATTTGAACTTGAATGGAATTGAATTTCAGTAGCCACCTGAATCAGGGCAAATATTTATAGACCTCAAAAAAAATATCTTTTTAATTTTCGGAGACCCCTCTCACATAAACAGACAACTGAAAGACCCCCATCCTCTGAAAATAAAGTCTCATTGTTTTGAAGATGACTTCTTCACAAGCAGAAGTCGAGATCTCGCTTTCTGTTTTTGCAAAAAAAACGGTGGGAAGAACCCAAAGTGCAAGTATGATTCCCAATTGAGCACAGCAGAGGGTATGCTGCTGGCCCTGAACGAACATGCTGTACTCGGATGCAGTCGAGTATTATAGGAAAATTTACCCATCGAAGCAAGAATTCTGATACAGACGTGTTTGATGCGATCTGCAGAATACCGAGTGTGTTAACGAGTGTCCTACTATCATTATTTGAGTTTATATATTTGACGACAACATTTGTAAATTAGGTGTTTCTTGTATTCAATTTTAATGACGCGTAAACGTCGTTCACTCCTGAGTTGATCCGTGCAGTTTAATAAATTCCTGATCTTATCATTACAACACAAAAAGACATCTCCCTTATAAAAACGCATAACACAATATTCGTCAGTAATTCACCTCCACCCCTGTGTACTGCCTTTTTCTTCTAACGCTTCTCAGCGTATGTAAATACAACGAGAAAATAAAACGGGCAAGGGACTGGACCAAAAAATGGCATGGAAATAGAAAAGGAAATTAACTGATCTTATCAGGCCATCAGGCCGAGTATCTTCGACGCAGGAAGAAAGGTTAATGCCATCCAAGAGCTTTTCTTGGAATAATCGACTGAGTATATACCAAAGAGCTCGTGCTCAAAATTTCAAATATTCTCCGAGGAAACGATGTGCTCGAAAGGGAAGAATTAAGCCTGTTAGCGGGCGAGGAGCTGAGAGGCTTAGGCCTAGAAAACTCTCGTTGAGATCATGGCTGATTCGATGCGATTAGCAGAGTTGGAGGGAAGATTGCCGGACTGGGAAGAAGGGAAGAAGATTACCCGACGCAGTGGAAATTCTGTGAAGAGCTTATGAGAAATTCTGGTGCTGGGGCGAAGATTGTCTGGTGCTGGGGAGATGATTGCAGGGATGGGGAGAAGACCATACCGCGTGGGAGGAATTGCTTGACGCTGAGACGAAGATTGTAAGGCGTGGGGAGAATCGCCGGTGCTGGAGTGAAGATTGTCAGGTGCAGGTGAGAATTGCAGAACTGTTCAGAAAATATTTCGATGCCAATCTATTTCTTGACCCTAACTAGACACCCTTTTGAATGACAATTACCTCCATGCTCTAGCCTAAAAAAATATGAAGATGTCCTCCCCCGAACTGTAACTATAAGATATCGTGAGATTACGCCTAACATCAACCATAGTATGAAATCATTGTATCTAGTTCAAATAATAACCAAGGCTGATAAAGAGCGTTCTAAATAAAGCTCAAAGATCCTGGATGCATGATCCCAGTCTTATATTTAAATATGCAATCTTTGGTGCCATTTGCTTCTTAACTTTTAACCGAGACACTGGTATTATGTTCTCTTATACAATGGGATCGTCTCATGTATCCCAGTTGCAATTACAATATATTGATACTGTATACTGGTAGGCTCGCATGGAAAGGATCTATAAGTGAGTCATCACGTGCAGCGGTCGCGAGACTGCTACAGGTACGTTGTGAGTGGTGCCTACTAGACAGGCTACGTGAACTCAATCTCTATTCGCTAGAGAAACGTAGAGTCAGAGGCAACATGATTAAAATGTGAAAGATTGTAAAGGGTAAGGAAACGTCGACCGAGCGAGCCTTTTCACTCTAGGTCCGAACGAAGTGAATTGGAACAATGGATACAAAATCGTTGGGAGACGTTTCTCACTCGACATCACGCGCAATTTCTTCACGTAAAGAGTTGTCGAAGAATGGAACAAACTTGCATCGGAGGCTGTGAACAGCAATACAATCGAAACGTTTATGTCTCGGCTCGATAAGTTCTACATAAATTGCCGATAAACAGCTGAACCGTTCCATTTCTTGCTGCTATAACAACAGAAATGGCACATAAAGCTCTCTTAGACGTTCTACTTCAGAACTTGCTATCTTGCTGTCAAAAGGCAACCTAGTTTGGGCCGATAGGCCTGTGGTTGTCTTCCTACACTTGTACACACTTGTACTATATTAAATATAGGAATTCACTCACAACATGGAAGGATTCAGCTCCAGTTTTGAAGCGTCGTCATTTGTTCATATCATGATTGTGACTTGTCAGTCTGTCATTATACCTAAAAAACGAAAACCTTGAACAAAATTGGTTTGTTAGACGTACTGCTGCAAGCGAGTTCCTATGGAAAGTAATCAGGATGCTGGGAGATATACGTGTGGTGACGATAGCAAATGGAATAATTTTTCTCTAAAAAAAAAAACAGAAAAACAGGTCCTAAACTATCCGCTACCTCACTTTTTTTTCTACCACACTATTTCGAAACTATTGATAGTCAAAAATACATTCTGTTTTCGAGTATCAGGAATTAATTTCTATTAATCACGAGAGAGTATGAATATTAGCTCCGGAAAAATGCTATGATGTGAGTATGCACTGATATGCTTATAAACATACAGCCTATACTAGAGTTGGAACCAGTCGTTGCCGGTACGAGTGAGCGGTTTGTTCGTCGTCACTCGAACACACCAATAATGAAATAAAATGATGCCTACTGAATGATTTAATTTTATTAAATAATGCTCTGTTTATTACTCCTAAACTTTCATTGGACGTTAGAACTAACATCCCTTATAGAAATTTTTGTCGTGATTTTCCTAGCTCGAAGCGTCTAGGCCCGGTCTTTCTAATCATGAGCATACCCCTATAAAACCATTTTAGAATTATTGTCACTAAAATATGACTTTATTTCACAATAACAGTGATATAATACCCTGTTCTCTCACAAACATTGGGCCTTCTACTGAAATAGATCTGCTTTACATCTCATCTTGCCTGGGCTCGTTGTACTGCACATTCTTATTTGGAATACTGCCAGGATGAACTCTTCAGCCCGAGTCAGGCCTACTACTACTCCTACTACTACTACTACTACTACTACTACTACTACTACTACTACTACTACTACTACTACTACTACTACTACTACTACTACTACTACTGAGGCAACATGATTAAAATGAAATTGAAATTGAAATTGAAATGAAAATGAAATTGTTCCCGTACCATATACTAACTGAACATTTTCGTGTCTTTGTTTTCTGAAACAATTGTGAACTTTTACTGTGAACTTTTACTGTGTTAATTGTGCTAATTAATAAATATAATAAACGGAAAATAATTAAGTGAGTGCGCGCGCCTACCGGAAGAAAGAAGATTCC